>PVHP010006577.1:5512-60035 GCA_004024765.1 Zapus hudsonius
GCAGAAGAGGGGGCGGAAAGATTGTGAGAGCCGTGGTGGGGGAGACTGTCCGGAGGCATGGCACCCATCAGTAACAACACACTTGGGCCAGGAAGACCGGGATGAGTACTAGGATATCCAGGATCCCTTGCCACAAGGACTAATACAGACAGCCCACGGAGGAGGATATACAACTGATCAGGGATGGGGAGGGGGGGAAATTGGGAAATTCGGGATAACAACGCATGGTTTGCCCACTAAATAATGTAACTCATTATGGACAATAAATATATATTTTAAAAAAATATCAACCAAACAGGGGCAAATGTTGCACTCCCTCAAGGAGAGAAAAGAATGGTGAATACAGACTCGGCTCAACTGGTAAGGGATGGATGTCAGAGTTGGTGGGATTTCTCTTGTCTGTGAAATAGGTCATCAGTCCCAGGCAGATATAAAAAGAAACTCCCCAAGGAAGTAACACCAAGTTCAATGGCAGGCACAGAAGAAGTGAGAGTTAACACCCCCTGGGTGTGCAAGAGCCAGATACACTTGTGAGATATCCTTCACACCAGGGTTTCCTTGCCACTGAGAAAGCTTACCTGAAGGTTAAGAATACTTGCTAAGATTTCCAGCTGCCAAGGTTATGTTGGCAAGGGGATATTAGGGTGCAATGATAGCACCTAACTTATAAACTACTTGGGGATTCATTCGGACAATGTATGTGCCTTCTGTGTAGAAGGATCCATACTTCCAGAAGCACCGGATTCCTGAATAAAAGCAGAAGCACTGGATGTTACAGAGTGTGAAGATTTAATGTCATATTGATGTCAGTTCTCTCTAAATTGGTGTATAATTTTATCAGTATTGTATTCACAATTTCATTGGAATTGTATATTCTTGAAAATCACATCAAGATTCAATAATGTACGGTAAAAGTGGTAATTGATAAATCACACATAATGGAAGGAAAATTGTACTTTTGGAAGATAAAAATACCTTTAATCCATCATAGTTAAGAAAAAGCCATATCATGGCCTAAAAAAATTATTTAAATAAACCTGAAATCTAAGGAAACAGACTCATTTCTATAGTGTGAGGATAAGGTTATATATACATATGGTTTTATGTTTGTATGTACTTAAGTATTTTAAAAGTTGGCTTTTGCAAATTAGATAAATAAAATAGTATTCTACTTACTTACATTACTTCAACAAAGGCAAAAATAGATTTAGACTTTCTATTTTCAACATGCATCCAAATAAAACTGAATTTGAAATATATAAATGTGAAGTTACGAATCATTGAACAAGTGCAAAAGCATACATATAAAGTGATCACTAATGTTACAGAGCATAAAGACAGTACTAGGAAAGCTCTTGAGACCGAAACCAGAAGAATGGTACTTTTTATCAAGTAAAATGTTAAGTGTGTGTATGTGTGTGTGTGTGTGTGTGTGTGTGTGTGTGTGTGTGTGTGTGGGTGGGTGGGTGTGGGTGTGTGTGTGTCTCAAAGTTGGCAGTCAAGTTATCCTTTACAATACATTAATCCAAAAAGATAATGAAAACATAGGACCCCTTATGAGCAAAGAGTCCTACATTGTTAAATTATTAATGCTTTTATCAAGTAAAATGTGAAGTATGTGTGTGTGTGTCTCAAAGTTGGCAGTCAAGTTATCCTTTTATAATATATTACAATCCAAAAAGACAATGAAAACATAGAACCCCTTATGAGCAAAGAGTCCTACATTGTTAAATTATTAATGCTATTTATATAACGCTGAAAATCATGGTGACTGAGAGTCAGGCTGATGAGAATGGTAAGACTGAAAGTGATATTAAAAAAACTTCCTTCCAAAAAAAATTAAAAAAAACTCCTTTCAAAACACACCCATGGCTTTGTGTTTCACAATCCCAAATGACTTCAGGCACCTCAACACAGTATGTTATTAACGATTTCACATGACCTAATGCGTGAATATGACATGGGGCATTGTCATCTAGTTCAACCTGTAATATCTGCTCCAAAGATTAGTTGCCTCTTTCTCTCATCCTGATGTACTGTTGTGTCTTTCTAGGAACAAAGTAACCTTTCTCCCATTCTTGTCTGAAACAACATCGTCAATCTAGTTAACGGTGAATAAGAATATTAGAGACAGGTGTGACAATTGAGGTAGAAAAATGAGGTTCCGCCTGGCAATTCCCCATGAAGACCAGGCTGACTGATTGCCGGTGTTAAGATGCATGCAAACTGTCAGCCATCATAATAGGGCAAATAGCCCAGGACCTTGGTGTGGCACCATGTTGAGATTCACTTTCCACGGCTGGGAACCTGCCCTGCATGGCACACATTCATAATCTTCTCCATCAAGCCAGGCCTACACATTCTGAGATGTCCATCATTCTAACAGTCAAATATATGTCCTGTCAAATGCATTCAATGGCTCTTGTGATAAGTTGGACGAGAAGTGACATGGTATAGTTGATTGAGTACAAAGGCATGTCATATACAATAACTGCTGTCATCATTTGTCAAGCTATTTCTCAATCTGGCTGAGAGATTTAACCTTGACGCTTCCGATGTTTAGCTATTAAGGCCAATTAATAGAAAAGACAAGGAAAAATAAACAAATAATTTCATAGAACGCAGGACTAGCTAATATATTGGTTTATTCAAATATTAGAACGATTCTCTTTGGGATACATAGGTAAGTTGATTTTTGTGTGTTGGAAACAAGCTTATCGCAATTCATTGATATCCAAGAGACAGGTGAAATTGACCTCTGATTTTCCTAACTTTGCAAGTGCACCCTGAAGATTTTACCCCATGTCGTGTTTATTGGTATTATCTTCTTTACTGCGAGAATATTTCTCATTACTCAAATGAACTATCTATATCAGCAAAGCGTTTAGAAAGAACTCACAGCAACCTGACTTTGAGCCAAATTCTAGGCTAGAGAAAGCCATCTGACCTATATCCGTGGTGATAGCATTCTGAAAATAACCAAACCTTAGCCATGAGGATTAGGTAGGGACATGTTTTCTTTACGTTAGATTTTTCATAAAGCTTCCACTATCAGGACTGGGATGCCATAGTCTCACTCGATTGAACGGCTGGAATTGCTTCTCTCTTCAAGTTCAAGACACATTCCGGCACTCTCTGTGCAGCTCTACAACTGTTTTGCCAGAAAGCAAGGGTGAGAAAGAGCAAAATGAGAACATCCTTTATCGTGGAATGTGATTCTCACAATTCAAGTGTCAAAATTTCATGGCCAGTGAAAGAGGATTAAGAGCCAGGCTTTTAGGATCTGAAAGCTCCTTCCCTTGAAAACTGGATTCAGGCTCTTAAGAAGGAAGTTTTATGAAGATTTCAATTACTTTGCCACTTCTATATATTTTGTGGTGTGAAGATGCACCGTTATCTGCCCTTTTAGAGGAAATAGTCTTTACCAATGAAACCTGCTGGCACCTTGAACTTGAACTGCCCAGTCCTCAAATCTATGGGAAAATACATTTTTGCTATTTATAAAGATACCAGTCTTGCATTTTCTGTTATAATATTAAAAAAAAAAAACACAGACTAAATGACATCCTTCCTGTGTTCTCCTGATAGTTGTTAACCATTAAAACTGCATATTGTCCCAATGTCTACTGGGATATAAGTCTTGTCCGTCCACCTCCCCTAATTTGGGTTACTTCTTGTATGCTGCTATGTGGGAGGAAGGTTCCTAATGTTTTAACCGTTCCCTTCCCCATCCTCCCTTGCTTAATCCTAAAATCACTGGCTCTAATTTACGAATCCCAAGAGCAGACCAGGGTGAACCCCCATAGTGAGCATTTGGCCAGGGAGATCCTTGAGTTTCTCAAAACACCTGGATACCCAACAGATCTAAAAGGTAAAACTCTTTTGCTGAAGACACCACAGGCTGCCATTGCACGCGCAGAGAGACCATGCAATGGAACTAAGAGAAAATCCAATCCACTCCCAGCAAAGCCTCATGGTCCTAGAAAGAGGTATCAGGATCCCCAAGAGCATGAATGAGAAGACAACCCAGAAAGCTTTGCAGTCTTCCACCCAGACAGGAGGTACACACTCGGGCAATAGTGACACACAGCCTTTGTGGATAACCAAGTGCCCTCAGATTGGACATGAGATTTCTCAGGGGGAGAGAACTCATCACTGGTACCAGGAACCAAGTGAGCATCCTAGAGACAGGAAGCTCTCAACCACCAGAGATAAGTCCCCATTATTCTCTGGATAGTTTGAGTGGGTATCTGCATCCAAATGTCTCTCTAAATTATGTGCATAGCCCCCTGAACCAAAGCTGTTCTCACCATGGGTTGGAGAGTGTGTTTTACTTTACAGGTAGCAGAGAAGACTGGGGAGAGCTGAGGTCTATCACTTCCACAAGAAAAGACAGTTGACTGACCTCCATCAAATGCACCCCCTCTAGCATATTCACTGGGGTCCTTGAGAATCTGTGTTGAGAATTGTTCTCAGTGCCAAGATGGTGGGGAACTATACAGAGACCACCAAGACCTCAGCACTAAAATCAAACTGCTAACACACCCAAGCTCAGGGACTGTTGAGGAAGATGGAGTGCACAGATTGTAAGAGCCACAGGGTGGGTAGAAAAATCCTGAAGTACAGCCCTTGCCCATCCCCCAGAGACTGACAGAGGCCCTAATTACCCCACAGGGAACACCAGTGACCCTACTGAGGAGGGCCTTTAGGGAAACAGAGATGGGATGAAGGAATAGGAGACTCTAAGCTATGTTAAAAGGGGACAGAGAGGAGGGAAACGGGGCACCTTCGTAAGAAATGCTCATACAATGTATATATTTTTTCATAATAAAGATATTAATTAAAAATAAGAATACGTGTATAAATGTCATGCTTGCGACTGCCTTTGAGATCATATCTATATTTGAACCAATATCCCTGTGATTCAGTCTGGTTTCTGTTGCTGGAGCTAGGAGTTACTCGTAAACTCTAGATAAAATCCCCTTAGAAGATTTATGATTTGGAAATCCTCTTTCTGAAATTAGGGGTGTGGGGTCTCCTTTCACTCTGGTCATTTTGCATGATGGTGAGGAGTCTTTAATATTATTGTAGTCCATTTTGTCTGTTTTCAGTTTGTTGCCTGAGATTTTTGTTTTATAGACAAGAAATCATTTGTCCTAGACAATGTCTTGAACATTTTTTTTTGCTGCGTTTTTCTTCTAAGAGTTTTATAGTTTTAGTCAAACACTTAGGTTTCTATCTAATTGAAATTAACCTGTCATGTGATAGTAGGCAAAAAAATTTCCACTTCATTTTGTCTAAATTCTTGCATCAACTGAATCGAAGAGATTTTTCTCTCTCTTGCTAAGGATGGTTTTCTATTCTCATTGCATTGTCATTGTAATGTATATGACCAACCAAATACATATATATTTCCAAGTGTATATAATTATGAATAGACCATGTGTCTGACATTGTACTTCATTATCACAAATACCTGAGATGATTTAATGGAGGAAAGGTATATTTTGTTTTATTTATGATTACAGATGCTTCATTTTGACTTGATTCTTTCTGGGCTGTGGTGAGGCATCACAACAGATAAACATGGTGGGAAAAGTTGCTTACCTAAAGGTTGCCAAAAAAAAAAAAACAAATAGAAAGAGGAAGAAAAGGAAGGGTCCAGAGACAAGTTATATCTTTGGAGGGCATATCACAGTGAACCATCTCCTCCATCTAGGCCATATCTGCTAAAGGATTAATATCTCTCAAAATAGTCCCCTCAACTGAGGACCAAACAGACACATGAAACTGTGATGTGTTTTGAACATGCAGTCCATAACCATAGGTAACATATTAGAGTGAATAAATCTTATTGATTATGCATCAGAAAAAATCAAATGTTTCATGATCTATTGGACAATTTTTGAAACGCTGGTCTTCAACCTCATAAATTCTGACTCATCTGAGATTTCGTGCCTTCTAACTTTATTTCTAAAAGTTTCAAATGACATTAAAAGTGATTCCATGGGGAATCGCAGTTTTAAAACTGTTAGAGTAAGATTTCTTTTTTTCAAAATAATGTTTATAGTCATTTCTGATATGCTTTCAAAAATTGGTCATATTTATGAAAACATCATTTTTCTGATCTATTACATAAAAGATCAATGCATATCTCACTGACTGGTTTTACAAAGGAGACTCTCGGATGAGCATGCTCACAGCTCAGTGTTAGAATCCTAGTTTCTAACCAACTCATACCTCACTTTGTGCTCTTCCTGTAAACTGATCAGCTGCTCCTCTACATGTTAACTAATTTTCTGATTCCCTACACAAAATTAGTCATGCATGGCTGAAATAGATATCTTCATTCCTATCTATCTTAGAGTTCATTTAATATTTTATAATGTAATGATTAGTTTTGTTCTAGAATTTTCCACAGGACTCCAATCCCAAATCTAATCTAGCCAGGTCGTATACAATGTGACATTTCTGCTGGTCGATAGAGAAAAGCAGGAATAACAACCTAGATGTGGGGCTGGAGAGATGGCTCAGCGGTTAAGGCATTTGCCTCCAGTGTCTAAGGCCCCAGGTTCAATTCCCCAGTTCCCACATAATCCAGACCCACAAGGTGGTGGCCCTGGTGTTCTCTCTCTCTCTCTCTCTCTCTTTCTCTCTTTCTCTCTCTCTCTCTTCTCTCTCTGCTTAAATATTAATAAATAAAAAGTTTATAAAGGTTAAAAAAACAACCTAGATGTGTAGGAATCACATTCTAAACCTTTTGTTACAAACTATCTGGCCCAAAGATTAAAATTAAAACAAAATAAGACAATTTTTTTTGTTTGTTTGTTTTGGATGAGATAAACCCTAGATCTCTGAGAGCAGATGGTAGGGACTGTAACAAATGCCTGCTACCTTGTTGGATGAGAGATTGAACACATGTCATTCTGGTTCATACATTCCCATCACAAATACATCCACTTTAACATCACTGATACCAGCTGTAATTGGTTTGCCTGTTAGTGTTAGCTATTAATGGTAATGTAGCTCTTTTTCCCATTTTAATGGGCAAAACTTAAAAGCTAGAAGAGGGGGCAGCATGAATCCCAGACAGGTGTCATTTTCAACTAGAAGACTTATTACAAGTCCATCTCTTTTACAACAAAAGGCGGCATAATTCCAATTGTTACAAATTACCAGCAATTGGACAGATACTGAACCTTGCGTTCTCAGGAGAATCTTTGGTTGCCTTCAAAGCCTCATGAACTGAAACTCTGCTATTCACATTTCTCTTGACATTATAGTTTTTCAAATTCTCACCAGAAACATCCCATTACAAGCTTATGTAGCCTGCAGCTGAAACTCTTCATATAGTTCCTTCACGCCTGTTCCAAAAGCCTATAAACCATCCATCCCACTATTGATAACAATTTTATGTATTAGTTACTTTTCTCAATTGTTGTGACAAAGTACTTAATAAAATCAACATAAAGGGGCTGGAGAAATGGCTTAGTGGTTAATGGCAGTTACTTGCAAAGCCAGATGGCCCAGGTTCAATTCCCCAGTACTCACATAAACCCAGATATAACAGTAGGTTCTGATGCTCCCTTATATTCGTTCTCTCTCTCTCTATCTCTATCTCTCTCTCTTCCACACACATACACCCACTGTAATAAACAATTTTTCCTTTATTATTCATAATTAGATACATTGAATTAGCAAATAACGTAATGGTGTCCCCAGTTTCCTGACTTCCCTCTTCCCAATCAGCTGGGTATCCTCCTCTGTGGGCAAATTGGATCAATCCATGGGGCAGGGGGTTTGGATAGCCTAGGAGTCAACCTGGTTCCACTCCTCTTTGTATGTTGTTACTGAGGGGGGCCATGTCTCTGGCAGTTTTTCCTCACCATGGCAACATGGAAAGAAGGGTATATTTGGGCTCATAGTTTGAAGGTACAGTCCACCATGATATGGCAAAGTAGCAGGAGCATGGTGCACCTGCATTGCACCTGTAACCAGGAAACAGAGAGAAATGTTAATATTCAGTCTGTGCTCTCGTTTTCATTCTGGGACTCCAGTCTATGGGATGGTTCTGCTCACATTTAGAATGGGTCTTCCTTCCTCAGTTAAACAAGTCTCATTAATTTACAACTATAAACATATAAATCACTTATAGACATAGAACATTTGCTTTTATCATCACTGGTTTCATTAATATTTTTCAATTTTTTCTTCTATTACTTTACAAAGATTTTTTCATAAACAAGATGCGATGAAGAGTCATTTCAAGGCCAACAGAAAGTGACTTTATTATTACATTTATTTAGAATTGTTTTATTGGGAACTTTAAAATATTATCATACTGGAAATGGACATCTTCCCACTACCTCGCTCCAATAACACTGAGGGCCATTCTCAGTTGAGGATATTAATAATCCCTGTCGGGCTAGAAAGATGGCTCAGTGGTTAAAGCATTTGCCTCTAGTGCCTAAGGCCCTGGGTTCATTTCCCCAGTAACCACATAAGCCAGACCCACAAGGTGGTGGCCCTGGTGTTCTCTCTCTCTCTCTCTCTCTCTCTCTCTCTCTCTCTCTCTCTCTCTCTCTCTCCTTGAAAATGAATAAATAAAATATTTTAAAAAATAATCACTGTCTAATAATGAATGCAACACTAGGTTCCTGAAGGGAGAATAGTGCCTCTCAGTCCAATTTCCCACCCTGAGGCTCTAAAGTTCTCTCTGCCCACTCTTCCCCAATATCCTCTGAGCCTTAGAAGTTATAGGTCTTCTTTAGTGCTGAGCTCCTGGCAGCCTCTCCTTCCTGTTATGAAGACTTTAGAGCCTCTACCCTCATCTCTAGAGATGGTTTCCAGCTGCCAGTGAGATCAGCACCTATATTTTATCAGCCCCTGCCTCTTTAATGCTTTCTGGGCTCTGGCAGGCGTGATAGAGGAGACTCCTTCTATGAAAAGCAAAGGGCATTTTCTTATTGTCATCTTGTTGGGTTTGGGGTCCATTGGTGTTCTTTGCCATTAGAAAAAAGAAGGTTCTCTGACCAAGAGTGAGAGCAGAATTTACAAAGGAGATAAGCATACTCATTTAGAAGGCAGTTTGAAAGGTGGAATTGGCCATAAATTCCACATGCTTCTGATTTGATTCTCCATATCAGGCAAGAATCCCCCCTTCCTGAGTGCACCTGATATCCAATCAGATAGTTGTTGACTCCCCCTCCCCATACCTTATATGCCACTATTGCACCAGTGAGTAGCTCTTGACCCATTGCTTCTGTGGCTTATGGAATCATCTGTTAACACTGTGGGTGATGTGGACCCCCACCAGTCAGCATAGCACTTTCTGGCACTATGATAGGTAGCTGGATTCTATGCTCCAGCTTGATTTCTCAAGGTCCTGCAATGGTAGCCTAAGTTTTGTTTTTTTTTTTTTATTTTTATTTTTATTTTTTATCAGTAGGGTCTTACAATTTAGTTCTGGTGCCTAACCAAGTGCTTTGGCAATGTCTTAGATGATTTTAGGGGACTCATGGGTCTCCCTGACCAAGAGATCTCTATGGGGCATGAGACAATTCTGGCACTGGATGTGACCAGTGACAGCCTAGGGTTTGAAGGTAAAGCTTTCTCCACCCCAGGAGGGTATATCTTCCAAAACAGACTGACTCTCTCTCTCTCTCTCTCTCTCTCTCTCTCTCTCTCTCTCTCTCTCTCCCTATTTTTAAGAGTTACACATTTTAATTAGCTAATACAGTACTATGTTTTATTGTACTAAATCATGCTATGTTCAGTTCAGGATATCATTTCTTTTCCCCCTTCTCACTTTCCCCTCTTCCCTTACAACCCTCCCACTCCCTATATCCTTTCCCTGCACTTCCCTGTCCACTATCCCCTCCTCTAATCCCTCCCTGCTTCTCCAAACTCCACACCTCATTCTAGCTTCCCGGCCAGTAATGCTAATCCTGCTGCTACTTTCAAATAAATCATATTATTCCATGATAGGATCAACATAGGAGAGAACATGTTAGTTTTTGTCTTTCTAAGCTGGGGTTCCATTGCTTAGTACATTTTTTTTCCAGAACCAACAATTTTTTCTGGATATTTCATAACTTCTTTTTTTTTTAATTTTCCTAACCATTGAGTAGAACTCCATTGTGTATATATGAGAGGGAATGGGGTAGCTTTGTTAGGTAGTTTAGGGTGATTGGACCCTGAATTTAAAAAGCAAAAATGTTCTTAAGTTTATTCTTGCAAACTCTACTTTATTAGAGATCAGAGAAGATCTCTTCTTATCTCTTGACTAATGGTGTTACACACACACACACACACACACACACACACACACACACACACACATATATATATATATATATATATTTCCATAAATAACCCGAGCCCCTACTGGGAGTTCTCCTTTTCTAGAATTTAAATCTGATCCTGAAATCCTGGTTGATAAACTCAGCCCCAAAACTTGGTGTCCTGGTTGAACTCATCCCAAACCATCCCCTAGCCCAGACTGTCTCTCAGGCTTACCTGAGTCTGAAGGTAAAGTCCACCACAGTAAATATATGCTTACCAGGGGAGTAAGGTCTCTTTATTGACTGTTTACCACTCCTGAACTTTCAGGATCCTGGCAAGCCTCTTCTAATCCCCTATAGGCTCTCAACCCCTCTTGCCATCCACATGGTTGGTGTTCTGTGTACTTTCTTCTCTTTACTCTCTAAATCCTTTTTATGTTCTATGGCCCTTGTTTTTTTCTCCCTCATGGGCTCAGAGACCGTGCTTGCTTGCAAAGTCTGATGGTCCAGGTTCAATTCCTTAGTACTTATGCAAAACTAGATGACTCAAGTGACACATGCATCTGGAGTTCATTTGCAGTGACAGGAGGCCCTGGTATGCACATACACTCTTCTCTCTCTCTCTCTCTCTTCTCTCTCTTTCCCTTGTCTCTCTTTGCTTATAGGTAAATGAAAATATTTTGAAAATTAAATAAAATTGATCCAGCGTCAGTGACACACAGCTTTAATCCCAGCATTTGGGAGGCAGAGGTAAGATGATCAACATGAGTTCAAAGCCACTCTGAAACTACATTATGGATTCCAGGTCAGTCTCAGTTAGAATGAGACCCTATCTAGAAAAAAAATGAATAAATAAAATAAAAAAACAAATACAATAAAAATAATGAATAAATACAGTATATTTAAAAAATTAAACCAGTAGAATAAGATATTTTCAAATTAAAGCTTCCCAACAGTAGATCATATGATAATGATACACAATGTAATAGGAAAAGACTGTAATGGATTAGGTAACCAAGATTACTGGTCACACGAAAGCTCTTGCTTCTGGTGAGGACCTTACTTCTGGCTGTAATAAGCGGAACAACTATCAGAAAGTATTTAATATGGAAATAGAGGTTATGCCAAATATTCTTAAAGCATTACTTTCTATCTAATGCTTCGATTTTTACCACACTTGGTATAATTTTTGTTCATGCAAATATTAACTCTGTTATGTCACACCAGGAATTTTAAGAGTCTTCAGACAGTTGGATGAAAATACTGAAATATTCAGATTAATCTGACTTTGCCAACACTGTCATCCTATGAGATGCAGAAGGGGGAAAAATAAAGTGATAATTGTGTATGCTTGCTGCTTAAATGCTGAATAAAAATCATGCTGAAAACAATATTCTTTTAATTAAAGGGTAAGCACTAGCCAATGCTATATTTCATTCTCTGCTAGACAATGTCAGGAAATAATATTTAACTGTCACTGTCTCAGTCTATAAGCTTCTGCATCTGGTTATCATATTATGGCTGCTCAGTAAATTAGTCGATCTTCCTATAACCTCCAGGAAACCCAGAGCAGTTCATGTCTTTGGCCAGATTGACTGGAAATTGCTCTCATTAGGCTATGGTGTCTGTGTTCTCTCTAAGAGTTGATAGGAACCATTGTCAAATATGTCTGGGCCTGTGGTCTGCTGAGGTTTCTGTCCTCTTGTAGACCCTGGAGCAATGTTGTTGGATGTCCAGGGCTTCTGCAGGTTCATTCCTGAAAATATTCCATTAGCCTCTACAGTTGCAACTTTATCTTAAAATGGAGGTGCACTTGTCCATTAATATAAAATAGCCTGTGACTTTATTCATGAGTGATGACCAGAGAACTTATAAAAATCTTTGTTATTAGGGGTGGATATGTGGCTATAGGTCATGGTACCTGTCTCCAGATTATGAATAAATTAAATCATTATGTCTTTTTTCTTCTTTATTTCTGAAAGCACATTGCATCTATTATATTACATAGTTTCCAAAGCTGCAAGAAAGATGGGACTTTGGGGTCTGGGAAGATGGCTCAGTTGGTAAAGCATTGCTGCACAAGTGTAATTCAAATCCCAAACAGCCATGTAAATACATTATTGTAGTCAGCTTTCTGGTTGCTGCGCAGAAAGAGCCCAAACAAAAGTGGCTTGTGGAGGAATGGGTTTACTAGTCTTATGGACTTGAGGGGAGACTCCATCCTGGCTGGGAAAATGATGGCATGAGCAGAGGGTGGACATCACCTCAGCCACAGCACTGCAAACAATTGCAGGAAGGTGTGCCAAACGCTGGCAAGGGGAAGCTGGCTTATAACCCCCATAAGCCCACCCCCAACAACACAGCTTCATCAAGGTTGTAAAACCCAAACTGCCATCAGCTGAGGATCGATCTATCAGAACACATTCATTTGTTTGTGGGGAACACCTGGATCAAACCATGACATACATGGTGGGAGTACAACCCACCTATCACCCTAGACCTTGTGAGGCAGAAACTGGGATCCTCAGGGCAAGCTACAATAGCTGAACTGGTGAGCTCTGGGTTCAAGTGAGATGCTGCCTCAATAAATAAGGTGAAAGATGATAAAGGAACACGCTCAAAGTCAACCCCTGACCTAAACACGCATGCAAACGTATGTACACATATATCCACACACACACACACACACATATATATATGTATACAAGATGCATACCACACATGCATCCACACAGACAAACAAAAACCTGAATTTCCCTCTCAAATCTCTTCTCCTTTACTCTGTGTGATAAGTAAACAGAAGCAGAAAATTGGACTGAGCTCACCATGGGATTTTTATGGTATATAAGAATTCAAAATAGAGTCAGGCTACCGCTGCAAATTTTGGTCAAATCTGAGTCAAAATTAAAGACTGAAATATCTACCTTTTAAGACTCTGTGTTATGGCAATCCATAGAAAAGACATGGCTCAGTCATTAAAACCTACAGAAGAAAAACAGGACAGATACTGCAAAGAAGCCTGAGGTGGGGGAGGGGAGGGTAAGACAATAATGCTACTGAATATAATTAAGAAGTTTGGAAGTATAATTTTGATATTAAGGACTCCTAAGATCAAATCCGTGTTCGGGGAAGTGTGAGCTAGCCACAGAATGGAAAAGATTGTGGTTTCTTTATTCAGGTATATAGAACCACAGTGGACTAGGGATTGTGTAAATTTAAGATATTTTTCCACCTTGCAAGCAAAATATTAAACTATTGATAGTGACGTTCTTGCATAAGTATAACAAAATTTGAAATTAAAATCTGGCTTTTATTTCTCACAAAAAAAGTAAATTTATTTTAAAAAAAACAACCCTAAACTTCAAAGAGAATATATTGTCTAAACTCTCCCCAGAGAGACTTTGACTCTAGTTATGTTTCAGTATTTGTCTAAAGTACTGCAAAACTCACTATCTATGAAAACAGCAAATCTGAATGTGGACAAATCTATGTGGAGGGCAAACAATAAAATTAAAATACATTCATCTCATGCTTATGTTTTAATTCTTAGGCATGCACCTATTAATCCAACTTCTTTCCTTGAAAGAGAACTTGAATCTGTTTTAACGCATTTTGTCTTTCTGCAGTTAAGCAGGTAGAAATTTACATATTATTGATAAGACTATATTTACATAGGTGTCTGAGTGATCTATACATGTCTTCCTTATCATATGGGTAGAACGAGAAGCAATGAGAATACAAAGCAGAAGGAAGCAGCCTTTGTTGAAGCCTGCCTATCTGCCTGGTTCCATGTCTTGCACCATTAAGAAAGGAAACAGTTTGCTTTGTCTTATCAAATTGGATAAAATAGTTTTACTTCCCCAGGTTGTTGCCTCTGGCGTGTGGGAGACAGGGACAGCAGGCTAATTCTCCTAAGCAGCATGGACTAAACAGGGGGTCAGCCAAACCTGATCACAAGCCAGGTGGGGGGTAAAAATCACCTCCACTCAAGGAGAATTCATTTGGCTGGAATGATGGCTGAGCCTCAGGTTGTGGCTTCTGAATATGCTCTGCTGGGGGTTGGCTTTGAGCTTTCTTCCTTTTTCTCTTGTGTCTTTGCTACTGACCAGTCCTGCAGGCCTTCACCTGTAAGGTCCAAAATTCCCCAAGACAAACCACCAGAGACTCAAGTCAGAGCAAAAGCAAGGGTCATTTATTCAAGCAGGTTCGAACCCGGACCGCAGTCAACCAGTTACTTAGAAAACTGGGACCAGCGGCCCAGAATGCAGACACTCAAACCTTTTTATAGGCCACAGTAAACAACTTTGGGGAATTTCCAGTCTAAGGGTTAGGGTCTGTATTATCAGGTTACAAAAAACCAGATAAGCGAAACTAGTCCAGAATAGATGTCTGGTGTTTAGCTATTCTTATCCCTCCATATTCCTATAGTGTAAGCGTTTTACAGAAGCTGAAATAGCTTGTTAGTTACTTAATTCTTCCTTTCCAGACAGTAGCTCATCTCAGGGCCTTATGACACCCAGAGACTCAAGTGAGCAGTTTTAAAACAAACCTTTAGCTATTTCTTTTAAAAATAAGTGTTTTAGCCATTTTGTACTTTACAAGAGAAACACGAATGTCACAGGTACATTTTACACTTCACACACCTACATCAGTTCACTCCTGGGACCTTGCCAAGGTGCCACAGAGCACCTAGGAAGGTGAGCAGACGACTGAAGAGAGGAGTTGACTGCCAGGGACACACATCTTCTGGGGTTCACTAGGCATGTAGAAGGGAGAGAATGAATGGAGTTGGTGATCCCAGCACCTAAGGGAGTGTTCCTACCACGTCCCTGTGTTCTCTTCATAAGGGGGACATGGTTATTGTGTTTTCAGTCCAGCATTGTTTAGTAACAACCACACAGATAGCAGAGGCAAAACTCATCTTTCCTCCGTTTCCAGCAAAAAACATTGTGGTTGTCAGCCACAGGCTTCTGGGATGAATCTCCAAATCAGGCATAATTTGGGGGAGGAAAGTATTTATTGAAACTACAGATTGAGGGGAAGTTCTGTAACAGCGAAAGAGGCTGGCCCTCTTTCACAGGTCCCAGCAGAGAGAAAAACCCATCACCTACATGATACACACAGAACAGCATACAGGCAGGAGAGCCAAAAAGAGAATTTCTTCCTATTTATATAGCCTTTGGGTGGGTTATTGTAACCCTTTCCCAGACTTAATGGCTTCCTGAGTCTCTGGATTTTCCTTCCTGCATGGCCCACACAGGAAAGGATGCTTATTTCTAGCTTCTTTACATCCTGCCCCCTATTGAGTGGCTGCCTTCCTGTAAACATCCTCAGAGACCCACCCAAGATAATTAAAAAGATCCAAGTTGACAACAAAACCTTACCATCACACCCATAATTTCTCACTTGTGAAAAATGGACATGTGTGTGCAAGGTGCATTGATATTTGTGCTGGCAGGTGACTTGTTTCACATAAGTTTTGTAGACGTAATACTAGCTCACGTGAGAAACTCTGGCTTCAGACCTTTTTATCACATCTGCTTTACTTCATGAAACAATAACAAATATTTAAATAATTTTAGTTTACATCTTAAGTAGAATAGTTCATGCATTTAGTGTTTTACATAGATTATACACTCAGAGAGGTAATCAAAACTCCAAAAATTTAAAACACTCTAAAACTCAAGCCTTGTAAGGACCAACTTTATATCAAAAGTAGAAAATTCTAGGCCTAACCTCATATGATGGTTCCAAGTCAAAATTCAGGCACATTAAAATATTTTTAAAAATAAGCACATGCTAAGTATGTAATATGTATGAAGCATAAATGGATTTTATCATTCAAAAATATAGGAACTGTCTTAAAATGCCATTATGTACATGAACATATTATAAAATTGTAAAATTTTTCAAAATTCAAAAAATTCATGGTTCCATGAATTTTAAATTAGATTCAATCTCTCCCTCTCTTTCTACGTCTCCTTTATATTTATGTATGCATGCACACATATTTTTGTTAGAATAAATTTCTCTTTTCATTTTCTTCTTGCCTTTCAGACTTTAAATTTAACATGAGAGGCTGTGCTCATTTTTTTTCTTTCTTTTTGATGCCTGTTTTTTTTTCTCTTTCCATTTAGAACTCTCTGGAAAGTTGTAAATACAGCCTGGGATGTAAGTTTCTCTGTAAGACTATAGGTTGCTTTTCTGAGACCTTTGTGTATTACTTTTCTTCCATTTTTAAAAATAAATTATATCTTTATTATCCATAATTAGATACACTGAATGAGCAAATAATGTGTTAATGTCCCCAATTCCCTGATTTCCCTTTTCCCTGTCCCCAGGTAGGGGGTTTTGGCTAGCCTAGGAGTCAAGCCTGTTCCACACCTCTTTATGTTGTTACTCATGGGGGCCATATCTCTGGATATTCTCCCCCACCATGGCTCTTACAATTTTTCCACCCCCTTACGCTCTTTTCCCTGAGCCATAGTGGGTGAATATTACGGATTCTTGACTGCTAACGAGATTCCCATGGGAGGACCTTTCCAATCTCCTGCCAGGAGGGTGCAGGGTTGGCTGAGAACGACACTGAGTGACAGATGAAAGAAGCCACTTGTCACATCCTGTGAGCTGGAGTTCTGATACTTCTCTGTCACATGTGTTGCGTTGGGTCACTGGAATTTCAGAAATATGGTTGACAGTGATTTCATACTAGAACGAACAGTTATAGGAAATGCCACAATGATTCTATCAGATACAAGCCAAACAAGCCTTGACTATGGACCCTCAACTTGAGACTGGGCAGTCAGGAAACAAAAGAAAGATAGAAGATAATTTGGATACATATTATAACTTTGATTTTTTTTTTTTTGGTGAGAGAAAAAAGCTTTCCTGATACAACCCTGGTGCATTCATTATATTTGAGGTTTATTATCTTTTTTACATGTTTATTGATAAGCAAACGTAATTTACAGAAGCATTTTTAAGTATGAAAGATGAAGTGTGATTTTGTGCCATTGAATATTATTTTTGAGTCACATCATAAGTCTCATTAACTAAAGATATGGAATTTACTACCAACACTTGGTCGTCAGTAACACCTGGTATTTATATCCAGCTCTAGGGAATTCAGGTGACCTAAAAGATCACTTCTCAATGTTTCATATATCAATTGGCATTAAAATTGTATTTATTACTTAGAGTTTCTTTTTTCTAAAGACTAATGAGGACAATTCACTATTAAATATTAACCCATTCATTCACATGCTAGTTTTCTGAAGTTTATGATCCCAGAATTATTTCAGGATCTTTCTTAATAACACATGCCTGCCAGCCAAATAGTTGACATAAGATGTCTGTAAGGCCTTCTTCAGCCAGTTCTTGTTTTCTGTTGGTAGACATGATTTAGAAGGGAATCTAAGACCTTATTAAAATATCTGATGAGAAAAACCTCACATGAAAGTATAAGATTTAGAACAAAACCAAAACAGTACACAAGACCAAAAGAGTGTGCTACTAAAACTAAATTTCAGGGCTGGAGAGATGGCTCAGCGGTTAAGGCACTTGCCTCCAGTGCCTAAGGCCCCGGGTTCAATTCCCCAGGACCCACATAAGCCAGACCCACAAGGTGCTCTCTCTCTCTCTCTGCTTGAAAATGAATAAACAAAGTATTTTTAAAATGTAATGGATGTCAGGCTTTGCAAACACAGGATTAATAAGGTGAGCTGCACCTTACCTCTGCGCAGAACCTAGTGCTAGGATGTATTATTCAGTGCTCAAGAAATAGTAACAAGACCAACGAAGTGCTCCTCAACAATCACATTTAATTGATTTGATATTATTAAGATGGTATATTGGGCTGATCAATTATATGCATGTGATCATTTAAACCACAATTATTGAAGATATCACCTTAATAACATTTGCAGAGATACTTAATAAAATGAGCATTCTTTTTATGACTGTATCTAGCCTTATAATGCAATTATACAGAGCTGGGTGATAAGCTTTCATGGCCCAGGATATTCCTGTGGTAGAAAGGACAGGTATGACAAAGTGATCTGCTACCTTTGCAGGGTGAGGAGAAGCAATGAAGTCTGAAATGAGAGAGCCATACAATAATCAGGCTTCAGAGGAAGGAATTTGAGAGTGGAAGATTAAACCAATGAAAAAAGAAATAAAGAGAAATATTGTACTAAAATGTTATATCTACATCCAGGGAGAGAGGAAACCCATTCCACTCAGGTTAAAAGAGGGCTATGAATAAATTTCTCATTGAAAGTGTGAAGGACAAGGGCATATGTAGAGAGCGGAAAGGGAGGAAGCGTTTCTTGGAACATCAGCAGTGCAAACCACTTCAAGAGAAGAATGAGCCCAGCTGTGCTGGCAGCGAAGGCACGGTGAGGAGAGAGGCTTTGGAGGAGTTCCCCAGAGCTCTGGAAGAAGACTGAGTCATCCCCTGGGTGCTGTAACATGGACAGCTACTCCTCTCAACCTGGCATCAAGTGGAAACAGTCTGTGTGGGAACTGTCATCCCAGCTGGTGAAGCCTTAAAACAGAGAGACAAAGAATCAGGACATCATAACATGAGTGGTCATTGCTGTACCAAGCAGGGGATGGGCCCTCCCTCTGCTTAACAGTGTCTGTTCAGAGAACCATATTCAGCCCTCAGAGTCCATACCATGTAACGGAATGTTATGTGATATTATAAAAACAATAAAGCAGCCTTAATACTCATCCACCATGACTCAGGGAACTGTGCGGAAGAGGGGGCGGAAAGATTGTGAGAGCCGTGGTGGGGGAGACTATCCAGAGGCATGGCACCCCTCAGTAACAACATACTAGGGCCAGGAGAACCTGGCTGAATACTAGGCTATCCATGGTCCCCTGTCACAAGGACTGATCCAGATGACCCATGGAGGAGGTTATCCAGCGGTTTTGGGAGGGGAGGGCAGCGGGGAATTGGGGATAACAACTCGTTGTTTGCCCACTAAATATTGTAACTCATTATGGACAATAAATTTTTTTTAAAAAAATCAATTGTATAGAGTTTTAAATACTGAAGTTTTCCAACTGGGTGCTTTAATATTGTAAATGTGACAAACCAAAGGGATCCTGTCAAGGAGCAGAATTAAGTATACCAAAGCCTCATTGTGCTCTGCACAATGTGTAAAGAAAGATCCCCCTTCTCCTCGTTAGAGAGATTGTAATATCCCATGAGTTACTATTGAAAGTTTATCAGAAGACCCTATTGTTGAAGACACCACAGGCTGCTCACTCACAACATTGAGAGACCCAGCTGGAGTCGGAAGGAAGCCAGTCCCTAGGTGGTAAGGCTGTATAGTGCTAGAAAGTGCTACATGAGCTGCCAGGGGTAATGGGTCAACAATGTTGGGAGAAAGCAGGGGATACTGTTATAGGACAGCAACCAGCATGACAAGGTATACATACCTGTGCAATCCCGGTACTCAACCTGGATGGGTAGTCAAGAGCTCTCTGATTGGCTTAGAGATCAGGTCAGTGGTAAGGAACCCACAGCTGGAACTGGGATCAAAGCCAAAGTCCCATGGAGACCAAGAATATGACTCCTAGGGGAAAACTTCCACTAACCATGGGCCTCAGGAGAGGTTACACACAATGTAATCTCGCCAAATTAACAATGCTTATCCCATTTAACCTATAATGATCTCACTGTCCACTGGAGAATCTGTTTTTACCTTTCAGAAGGAAAGTGAGGACCATGGACAGCCTATATACTACCAAGAGTTCCTGAAATGACAGCTGACTCCCTGGTAGTAAAAAGAACCACCCCAAACACATCAGCTAGGACCCAGGTGAAAACACAGAGGAAGTGGAGAGATGAGCAAGAGTGATGCTCCCACAGTCAGCTGACAACCTGCTCCAGGGTGATGAAGACAGACACTGAGAATGCGCAAAACGTTCCAACGCAGAAATCTAGAAGCTGGTAAGAGCTCAACACTAAAGCACACTTAAAATTCATCCATCATGGCTCAGGGAACTTTTCAGAAGAGGAGTTCAGGAAGATTGTAAGAGCCATGGTGAGGGATCATCTAGAGTTTTTTCCCCCCATCCTTGACAATGACTGACTGTTACTTGTACAACTCATAGCCCTCCACCCCATGGTGCACACCAGCAATCCCGTTGAGGAGGGTTCTCAGTGGAATGGGGGCAGGGAGGAGGGAAACAGTGGTACCAACACATGACTCGTACATACAGGGTTTCTATATAATAAAAAAGTTGATCATAAAATCTATTCATACAAAATTTATTCATACACAATTATCGTGAATACATCCTGACTGAAGAGCATTTCAATAATTGGTCTCTGAGAGTTATTTTGAGAATTTCATGATTGTCGACATCCTAATTTCTGTAATCTATGAATTTGTTACATTATACAACCAAAGGAACTTTATAAGTACAATGTAGTTAAAAGCCAAAGTTTTAAGGCTTTTAAGTTATTGCAATTCTCCTCCATATTTTTTTCAGAAAGAGAGGTCAGAAATCCCTATGAAACGACATTATTATAATACCCAAACCAAGGGAACCTACAAGAGAAATATAGACCATTATGTCTTAGGAAATTAAATGTGAAAGTCATAAACAAGACCTCTGATCTTCGTCTCTCCTCATGAGGACTTTGAGGCAGTTGAAGTCTTACCATCTAATGGGGCTTATGGGGAAAGAGAGACGCAGGAGGATGAATGGTAAATAAGTCTGTGGTCACACAAGAAAAGCCAGCCACCATGAGTACAGTAAATGTTTAACTCTCCCCAAAATGTAGTTATTCTGATATTACCGCATTCATCCCTGAGGAGCTAATGGTTCTGGGGCTATTCACCAACGTATCTCTATATCCCATCCAACCAGAAAAATGCAGAGAGGATGGCTTCTGAAGGTAAAGCTTTTAATTAAAGGTCACAATAAAACTTTTCAAAAGTATACAACTTCATGGCATTTTCAACTCTGTAGCCTTCTGGAGAAGTGTAACAGAACAGGTAAACATAGATATAAAAGCAGAACACAAACTGTCAAACCAGAGAAATAATATCCTAACCATAAATAAGATTCACTGTTTGTTTGTGTTAATTATATGTAATCTTAATATTTAGAAAATATATTTTACTTGTAAATTATATATCGAATATGTATATTTATGTTTGTTAGAGAAGAAAGTTATATGCACTAAGATATGTACACAGGTATATAACTTCTCCAGCTATAATTCATAATTTTTAATTCCTGTAAATTGATTAATAAGTAGGTACTTATTTGGTATATAATTTTATAACAAGAAATAGAAAATTCAGCTCTCTAAATTTATTTATAATAATTTGACTAAGGAATAAGTTTGAATCAAAAATTCAGAAGGGATGGAGAGATGGCTCAGTAGTTAAAGGGGCTTGCCTGCAAAGCCTTATATCCCAAGTTCAATTCCCCACTACCCACTTATAGCCCAAAGCACAAAGTGGCACATTTATCTGGAGTTAATTTGTAAAGAAAGGAAGCCTTCTCACAACCATGCTCCTCATTCCCTTTCTCTCTTTTTTAGATCAATAAATATTTTTAAAATCCATGATGGAAAATGCACTATAACATTATAACAGGTATATATTACCTAGTTCAACAAAATTCCTTTATTTTATAATATTAATGTATTTTCTCACTGCCTGGATTGGCTGTTGGGGAGATCAGCTCCAAGCTGTCATACGGCTCCTTCCCACGGTCTCATTTGTGGTCTGTTGACATCTTTTCACTGTACTTATTTCTTCGACATATCTCAGTTATTGTTAAGGGAAAAAGTGAGACTTCACTATACATCATCAATGTAAATGGAGCAACAGAGCAAAGGTTAAAAATCAAATAATAGAAAATTTCACAAAAAAATGCAAGGATAATCTATGCATCTGGTCATGGGGTTATCATAAAAATCCATGCAGTGATCATGGGTTATCATAAAAATCCATGCAGTGATCATGGTGCTATTATAAAAATGCATGCAGTGGTCACGTGCTTACTTTCAAAATGGAAATGAAGCTGCAAGTTAACATCTGAAATGAAAACAAAACATCCACATTGCTTATGACATCTATAAGCTTCCCATGATAGCTAAAATCATCAAAATTTTTGTAATGAAGCATATACAATAAACTCAAGAATCCTGAGGGGTAGTGAACATCAATAGGAGACTAAAATATAGATCTTAGATCCTTGAAGCGCAAAACCACAATAAAGATATGAATATCTAAAATTAAAATTTCTGCTTTATTTATTCCTGACTACAAATTATTCTCATCCACCTCATCAAGATGAACTAGAGAGAGCTTTCCTCATGATAATATTGAGTTCTCTGCCAAGAGATACTCCTGTCGATCATGTTTTAAACAAGCTATATGAGGAAATGTGCCTTTGAAGTCCATGAAAAGAAAAGTGCCTTCCTTTCTTTGCTTGGAGAGACACTGCTTTAAGACTTGACCCCAGACCTTCTCTCTTCTCTCAAGTAATAAACTTTTCTTCACTTTTCATTCCTACTTCTACTTATCACCTTTTCACTCAATATAAGGTAGCCTATTGCCTCTGTGGTAGTTTGAATAATGCCCCCAAATAGATTCAAAAGTTTATTATAGTTGTAAATTGTCTCCAGCCAGTTGTGGCTGGAGGAGGTGTGTCACCTTGGCCAGATCCTAGGGTTCAGCCTTAAGGTGTTTCTGGGGTGGGTCTGGAATTCTAGCTATACATATGCAAAAAGAAGTCTGAGCTCAAGCTGGAGTTTAAGAGTTTGGGTGTGTGCTTGCTTGCTTGAGGTGCTGGTGGTGGGCTTCTGTCTCTGTCTCTGCTTGGATCCATGGAAGGGGGGGCAGCCTTTCCTTAACTTCCCCTGGATCTGATAGCTTCAATACATACTTTCCTCCCCAAAATTGTGCCTGATTTGGTGATTCATCTCAGCGACCTGTGGCTGACTACGACAGCCTCAATTACAACAACCACATCACCCTAGCATAAGCTCCATAGCTATGTTAATATGAAGGGCCTGGGTATCTGTATGCTGTGCTCATGGGTATTGGGAATTTAACTTGACTGGGATGGCAGCTTTTCTGCCTCCCAATATTTGGCACTGATCTCCCTTCTTTCATAGAGTTCCTCATGGCCATTGGGTTTACTAGAAGCAGAGATTGAATGGGGATTTTTGAAGGATGGATCAATTACGGTACGGAGGACTGGATTCCCTCAAACTGTGAGTCAAAATAAACCCTTGAGTTGCTTTTGTCAAAGCAATGAGTAAAGAAGCTGTGAGTCAAAACACAACTCTCTATTTATGAAAATATTCCTACAGATAGAGAAAACCAGCAGGAAGAACCAGGGTTAAATATCACACTACAAACCCGCAAGCGGTAGATTATGGATAGTTCGATTTTATTGTTTCTTTGCTTTTCTACTCTGACTCTTCCACAATACAACTGCATTGCTTGGGCTTTGTAGAAGTGCATCAAGCCTTTGGCTCTGGGCTGGATGCTTTGAAGCACGGTGTTGTTAGATTCAAAGCTCCTGCAGGTGAGAAGCAGCCAGAGTTTGAAGTGGGTAGGAAATACCTTTCTCAATTCTTTGTCCCTTTTTCTTTTCTGTCTCCCTTAAGTTTTCAGAATGTGGCACAAAAGTCATAAGGAACAAACAACGTGTCCACATTCTTCTTCATGCTTCTCCAGAAAGACTATTTACACCTAAAACTATGGTATTTATCTGCCTAGTGGACCCAGAAAAATACTGTGGGGAGAACACAGTGTTTAGACAGAGTGGGATGATTCAGAAGATTGGAAATCTTTAGTGTCTATCAATACACTGGAAGTTCAAAGAACCAGACTGCCCTCAGGTTGTGAAAGGAATTTGATCTGAGACCTTCCTCACGGCTGCTTTACTTGCTCTTTTGGAATGAATGAAACAAGAGTTGAGAAAGCAAACCCAAACACCCTTCAGCCTGTAGATTAAACCGTGTTCACTGCATAAGCTATTTCTCATGGTTGATTCAAAGTGGGAGCAAACTGTGGATTCGTAAACTAAATTTATGTAGGTATTCCAAAACATTCCTCAGGGTTGTCTTTTGTTATGACCTACTGTAAAACCTGATGGTGTGTGTACTGTAAACAAAGAAAGGTCTACCTAACAAATGGGTCTCTAGTGGGTTTCAAAATCCCATTCCTTCTTGAAGATATTTTACTCATGTGTTGGGATGCATACTTTATTTAGATATTCCTTTATTATTATTTTTAGGGTTTTAAATTTATTTTCTTCTCAAATGCCACAGAATGCTTTACCGCCCATCTGCTCAAAAGGCATAATTATGAAGCTGACAGTCTTGCTTGTCACCTCCTTGAAGTGGGAGGAATGAGCACACTCTCATTCAGTCCTGGAACTCAGATTTTTTGGCTTTCTTCTTTTATAGGATGGAATCTCTGGAACAGGTTCACATTACATAAAGTATTTGCAATAAGTGTCAGAAAAAAAACAACAAAGACATCAGTGAACAATTGACCTCTCTTATGTTTAACTATTCCAAACACAGATGGAATTGATCAAATGTTATTTCAGCCAGGAACTATCTAGTTCCAGACAAACGATTAAACAATGTTGCCATCAGAGTCTTTAGTTTTTGTATCCAATAGAGCAAAGCAGACTATACTAACTGTTGAGCTGTAGATCACATAAATGAATGATCATAGAAGATAGCCCACTAAAATATTCATATTTGCTTTAAATATTAACACACATTGCTTATTATCCAACTTGAAATGATAATTGGAAAATTTCTCTATTGAAAGCACTGTGCATTACTGGACTTTCATTTGCTTTTACAGTGATCTTTATTCGGTCACTGATATGGGTAATGCTGTTCAAAGGACCATTTGAGGAAAGCCTGATCTATATGCCTTAAGCATAGCCTTAGGTCACATCTGACAAGGTGATAATTCTAAGATTGACTTTTCAACACCAGTCAATCAGAAGGTTTGTGACTAAGTATGATTTCAAAAATAGCTATTTTTTGGGGGCCCCACTGGACAGATTTCAATTCTGCTAGCAACGATCTGAGTAACCATGTATCTATTTACATAAGAAAGTTTTATATAAAGAATTCACCAGAAATTAAACTGGAATTCAAAAGAGACAGAAGTAAAGGCATCATGAGGAATCATGTTGAAAATACAGCACTGATTCCAGCACTTGGGAGGCAGAGATGGAGGCCATCTTTGAGGCTGCATAGTGAATTCCAGGTCAGCCTGGGATAGAGTAAAACCCTACCTGGCAAAACCAATATATATTTGTTCTGAGGAAATGGAACAGTCAGCAAGGGAAACTTATTCTGGATCCTTAGAGTCACATGAAGCTGGACACAGTAGCAGGTGTAATCCTAAAACATCTACAGCAAATGGTGGACAGACAGGAGAACCCCCTGGAAGCCTTTGTGCCAGCTAGCCTGAGAACACTTTAGTTAGTAAGATATTCTGTCTCACAGAAACCAAGGACCGTCACCTGAACACATTATGTATATACATAACAACAAAGTACCTTAATTTAATTTTGGATGTCAAGTTAAATCAGTTTGCTATGCATTAAGACCTGGAAGCTGGTATCAGGCATTGTAGTGCAAGCTCAGGCTTACAATATAATTAGGGAAACTTAAATATGTCAAAAATGTCCGGATTCCATCAGAGTTTACAATTTCAAACGTTGAAAAGAAGAAATAGCTTGTTTCATTAGTGTAGGGTTCGAAGAGAACTCCTCAATCCATAGTTTCTGGAGGAAGCCTGCCTTCTGGGCCACGTTGTCTCTATAATGTATCATTTATTTTTTTTAATTTTTTTTATTGTCCATAATGAGTTACAATATTTAGTGGGCAAACAATGAGTTGTTATCCCCACTTCCCCGCTGCCCTCCCCTCCCCACTCCGCTGGATAACCTCCTCCATGGGTCGTCTGGATCAGTCCTTGTGACAGGGGACCATGGATAGCCTAGGATTCAGCTATAATGTATCATTTAAAACATTAGCAGGCCATTACAGTATGTCTGCAGGAATTAAAAAAATAGGCAGGAGAAATAATGATAACAAATCATAAAAAACAATTCCCTTTAGACCAACTAAACCAATCACTATTAGACATTTGAGTGTTCTTATTTGTCCCTCAGTATGGCAGAGAAGGACTAGAATGCCAGTTATTCAGATTAAGAACCTAAAGTCAATGAGAGGTTGTCACATACAGGCAGACAGGAGACCCCCCCCCCGCCTGTGTGTGACATCCTCTCGTTGGATAAGAGGGGGAAGAGATGGAATCTGGAAGAGCCCAACTATGTCATGCTTCCCATGTATTAGAAGAATACATCAGACACAGATACTTTCCAAATTTGGGGCAATTTCAAAAAGCAAGAACAGTCTATGAGCATGAAAACAAAATGTTAATATTGCAGAGCTAGGATCCCAGACGCTTGGGAAGATGAAGCAGGATTCTAACAACTTCAAGGCTATTCTGGGCTAAAGAGTGACTCCAGACAGTATTTGGAAACTGAAGGAAATTGATAGAAATGGGCATATAGCCTGACGTAAAGTGCTGAAAGCCCTTACTCTACCCAAGTGCTGCAAAAATAAATGATATAAATAAATTAATGGTTAAATTAGGTGCAGTGTCCAATCTGATTTTAAGATTGGGTGAAGGTACCTGGCTTACATATGCAAACAGATGTGTGCATTGAATAGTTAGAGTGTCTTTTATGAAGAAAATATGTGTAATCTACTCTTAATATAGTTTTTACTTTGGATGGAAATGGAAAAAAAAGTTTCAGACTGATGTACCCTGATGCTGAATAATCTTGAACTAAGCATTTTCTTAAACTACTATGTTATTTTTAATTCTAAATTAACTCCTGGTGTTATCATTTCTGTGTTTGCAAAAAAAGAGATAAAGAAGAATATTTGACATGATGGAAATCATTTCATAAGAGCAATTTGATACCGAGGACAGAGTAATCTCATTGGAGCTCAACATGGCTGTGTGTGTAGGAATGTGGCTACGGTTGAAAACTGGTTCTTTTCAACATGAAGATATTTAATCCTGGCAATCGGAGACTCTCACGCATCCTGGCAAGATTAGCTGAGGTCCATTGAAGCATCCAACATAAAATCTACCTAGAACTGGCCTTCCAGAAGAGGTTGAACTCTGCTAGAGTCCAGGATCTTTGAAACGGGGTAGCTGCTGACCTGGATACTGGAGCAGTGATCTGAGAAGAGGGGGATCCTGGTAGAGTGGTTATCCCCAGAATCCTGTTATAGCTGCTTGATATGCTACAGTGGAACAAGTGATTTCTGAGCTATCTTCGTCTCACTACTTAGTTTAATTACAGACTCGATGCTTAGGCAAATGTACCTAATGGTGGCTTCTAATTTACACTTGGAACTGCAGGCAGAAGGAAATGTAATATTTCATTGTCCAGTCTCTGTAATAAAAGAGGAATTTCTGATCAGCATTTGAACAGATAGTATAGAGAATCCACCACAACAGCCAGCCTAATATACCAGGGGGTTTCTTCAATCCATAGTACTGAAGTAGATGGGAGAAACTGATGGATGACCAGTAATCACTTAGAGGAATATCATCAATGAAAAAAGCAATGATTACTGAATGCTGAACAGCCTTGGACACTGTTAGCACAATGACATAAAGTCTTAGGAATTAGAGAATTTTACAAAATGTGCACTATGAACTTGGAACCCTCATCCCAATCCTTTCCAAAGTCCCATCAGCAAACTGTAAGAAGGGCCATGGGGAGCATCTCAGACCAAAGCCAGAAGCACAACACTTTCTTCTGTTGCATGAGTGTGAAACAATGAAGCATTCCGTCACAGAGATGGAGTGGATTAATCGTAGCACCACAGCAATAAAGCTTATTTCAGCCGATCTTTCCAAATCCAATTGTGCCTCTACGTTCTCTGTGCACTTGGAAAATGATCATCCCATATGATAAATTCAAACTGCAAACCCTTACCATGTGCCAAATGAGCTTTTACATGACATAGATACTTTTAAGGCTTGCCAAAACTTTGAAATGTTGGAAAAAAGGTGTTGCAAGCTTTCAACATGTGCTAATTGGGTTTGCCTACCCAGATGGCACAGGAGAGGAATAAAAAATTAAAAAAGAAAGAAAAAAAAAGGTTGTAGTCACTACACGGTTCTAATCAAGGAAAGAATAGATATACACCATAGTAAACCAAATCGCTTAATCACTTTATGTTTGGTAAGTATAATGGAAGACTCTGTAACTATTTTTTAAATATTTTATTTATTTATATGAGAGAGAGAGAGAGAGAGAGAGAGAGAGAGAGAGAGAGAGAGAGAGAGAGAGAGAGAGAGAGAGAGAGAGAGAGAGGGCACTCCAGGGCCTCCAGCCACTGCAAACAAACTCCAGACACATGGGCCACCTTGTGCAGCTGGCTTTACGTGGGTTCTGGGGAATCAAACTCAGGTCCTTCTGCTTTGTAGGCAAAAGCCTTAACTGCTAAGCCCCAGCCCCAGGCTCTGTAACTTTATCTGTCATGTTTGTAGGAATTTGTGTGGACCCTGAGGAGAGAGGGAAAATACAGAAGAAATTATCAAAATAGTATAAAAAGAATAACTAAGCCCTATAAGATTCTGAGCTCATTTCTCAGAATGTAACTTGAAGTGAACCATCTGAGTTTCCAATGATCTAAGAGGATCTGCTGTGGCTGCTTCCAGAGAATTGAGTCTAGGTGAGGAAACCGGGAGAGTTTCTTGCATATCTGCAAGATTTTTATACTGAATTGTATACCAATCATCCCTTTTTCATCTTGTTATGGTGGTATTCATACTGTGCTTGAAGTCTACTCAAACTGAATGGATTTACTTTGTCAGGTTTATGTGACTAAGTGTTGTGGTCAGCATTCTTGTTGCTGCTCAGAAAGAACCCAGACAAAAGCGGCTTGTGGAGGAATGGGTTTATTTGGCTTACGGACTCGAGGGAGACTCCATCCTGGCAGGGAAAACGATGGCATGAGCAGAGGGTGGACATCACCTCTGCCACAGCACTGCAAACAGCGGCAGGAAGGTGTGCCAAACACTGGCAAGGGGAAGCTGGTTTATAACCCCATAAACCCACGCCCAACAACACAGTTTCATCGAGGTTGTAAAACCCAAACTGCCATCAGCTGAGGATCGATCTATCAGAACACATTCAATTGTTTGTGGGGGACACCTGGATCAAACCATGACACTAAGAATCAGCTAGCTACGTGAGGAGTTTCTCACTTTGTTTATAATCTGCCCTGGCGTTCTTACTGACCTGGTGACATGGGATTTACTAATATGTGTGAGTGTTTTACATATGAAGCTATTTAAAAATAATTTGTAAACTCCAGGTGTTTAGACATAGCTTTCTGCCAAATCAGTCACCAAGCCAATTAAATGACTTCACATTCCAATGGTTGATCTTTCCAAAAATATTACCTCAAGTTCAATTCAGTCAGAAGGCTGAGCTACCTGATCAAAAGCTGAACTAGGAGAGGTGACATTCTTGAAAATTAGTGATTGATTTGGGAAACAAACAGAACTCATTATGAAAGCCAAGGGAGTCTATGATAAAAGTTTAAACTTGAAAATTACATGAAATTGTCATTCTGCTGTGAAATCAGAGGGGCTCTTTGGATGTTATGTTTCTATGAGTGTAAGAATGTTGACACATTTCTAAGACGTCTCCCAGATCTTTCCTGAGACAGCAATGTGATGGTGCAGAAACTGAATGGGACATTTGTAAGAAAGCTGCATAAATGCTCACTCCGGTGAAATACCAAGAACAATTGAGGATTGAGGATTGCCTTATCCTTTGGGTATTAGATAATGTTTTCACTGCTCTGGCTAAATTCCTGACACGGAAACATAGTCCGGTGTGGTGACTGGAAGATATAGTTAATTACTCATGTCTTAATGAACTAGGAGACAGAAAGAGATGAATTGTGGTATTTGTTTGATTTGTTTGTTTGTCTGTCTGCTTTTCTGTTTGTATTCATTCTAGGCTCTGTGGGACCCTGCTGAGGGGCATGGAGGATGTAGGGTTTTGCTGAGTCTGGCAGGCTTCTAGGACTGTCTCCTTCTTATAAGGAAGTTGAGGCAAAGTCTGAGGGCCCCTATAAATCTTAGCAATCCTGAACACTCCAGCCCCTAGGCAGGCCACAGCTGTGCCCTGAGACTAGCAGGCAATTCAAGGCCTAAACTTAGTCCAGCTACAATAACATACCTAAGCAATAAGGTTACATTTCCTCTGCTGACATCACAATTCTATACATGTCCATGTATAGTCACATAGCCCCCTCAATCTATCTATGCAAAATAGATATCCAAAAATTACTGGCCCTGCCAATCTCCTTGCTTCTTATGCTTCTACCTCTGACTTTCCTCTATATAAGCAACTGCTATCTATACAATAAAATGAGAACTGCCCACTGCCGCGTTCTCCCGAGGGTCTCATCTCTCGTTTGGCTCACAGCTATTCCAAGCCATTGCTCACCCAGCCCCCGTGGGTGAACAGGGAGTTGATGCATGCTGCAACTCCCTAACTAACCCATGGACCCAGAGGCTCTAGCCTATAGGATGATGCTGCCATACATTCAAGGTGGGCTGCCCTCATTAGTTTATGCTCCCTGGACATCCCTCCTAGACACACCCATGGGTGTACATCACTAACGCACTACATATTACTTAGTCCAACCAAGAAGACAGTCAAACTTAACCACCCCTTATCAACTTGATACTCAAACACAGAACCACAACATTCCAGCCTTGCCCTGGAAAGCTCATGCTTACTTCATCATACAAAATTTATTCCACCACTAACAGCCCCCAAACTTTTATCACTTCTAAATTTTCTCAAAAGTTCAGAGTCTTCTCTGACACTCGAGGTGTGCTCTAAACTCAAGGCCACTATAAAATCAAAAACCAGTTGCATACTTCCAACATACAATGGCACCCAGTAAGCATCCTTGTCTCAGAAGAAAGGGAGGGAAGGATAAATAGGAAAGATTGAATCAAAACCAGACTACAACTCAGCAGGGCAAACACCTTGCCTTGCTCTTCCATATCCAGTGTTGGCAGTGGGTTTGCGGTGGCAATTTCCACGCACCAAAAGGGCTGATGCAGCTCTGGAGAGTTCCTCTGTCACGTGCTTGGGTCAAGTCCAAGGATAACTTGTAGCTTTTCTCAACAGACAGCCATCATCTCCATCATTTTTAGTCCTGCAAAATCTCCCCTGGGATATGAGTTTCCTGCCTCCCCCACAGCTCACTTGGAGGCTGATATGTGTGTTTCAAGATTTCATGGGAATATAGAAATTATGTTCAATTATGCTTTATTCAATCAACAGCTATTACATTCATAATAAGAAACAAATAAAAACAACATAAGAAGTTATCATCAAAATCATTCTTGCAGGGCTCAGCTGTATCGTGTCCTTGAATGAGGCCAATGTGCCTTTTATAAGCGATAGCCTTGCACTTTCCCTGTCAATAACATATTTAAGTGTAAAGACTTTCTATAGCCAATGATGTAGCACAAAAATAATTAGCCAGTTTTCAAGTCAGAGTTCATTTATACTTATCATGGGACGTGTAGCCATATTGCCTTAACCTGCACATAGATTAAAACCCAGTTTGACAAATTCGGGGAAGGAGACACCTCAGCTGTAAGAAGCAATGGAAAACTCAAGCAGGTTTCCAGTTAATGGCTTTAACAAGGGCTGAAAAGTTATCTAAAATTATCTTCCTTGTGGGGAGTAACATACCCTAATTAATAAATTTATTTGTTAAGATTTTTCTCCTGTGGAAATTATTCCAAGAAACTATAGAGAAAAGAAGGAAAAGATCATTGCTTAAGAACTTAGAGTTCCGTGTTAAAATGTAATGTTCCTAGACCTGGATTAAGGTATTATGGGTGTTTTGTACAAATTAAAATTAGAGAAAGTAGGTACATGAACCTGTTCTGCATACCTACAGGAGTCATATTGACTTCTGCTCTGTCACACGTAGGGAAACAAGACCAAGGGAACCCCCAGCAAGGGGCAATAGTCTAGGGAAAGACTTCCCCGTCTGCCAGTATGAGCCACACATTCTTGATTTATTTACTTAGTTTCTCTGGATACTCTGGTTATTCTGTGCCTTGGGAGGGGGAGGCATTACACATGCTTTATAACACAGATGGATTTCAAATGACAAACTCAGAAATGGTCCTCACCTTCTACCTTGTTTGAGGAAGGTTCTCTCATTGTTCACTACTGAACTCATGGGTTAGTTGGCACCCATGTTTAGGATATTCTCCCAGCTCTGCCTATGCTGGGATTACAGACAGGCAATAGAATTGGGGCAGGTGCACACATACATTTGTGCTGCAAACACATTATCTATGGAGTCATCGCCACACTTTTTTTTTTCTTTTTCTTTCTTAAAACAGAACATACTATTTGAAAACATAACCCATATATTTGCTATTTTGACTAATAAACTATTCAAAAATCAGAGGTTTTTTTTAAAGGAATCCTTTTCCAGAGAAAAAAAGGGCATATTTTCACTGGGTGCCCAAAATCTTCTCAGAATATCCTACCTGAGAAATAGAGATAGATTTATCACTCTGGAATTTCACTGGCACTGATCAGCCTATCAGCAATTCCCTTGCTGTGGCTGTCATGTTGAAAGGCAGACAGACTTCTCCATTGATATCCCTCTACCTTCAGAAAGTTAAACTTGACGTTAGCCAACCCATTCATATATATTTGAGATGGCACTCCTAACTACTATTTTACATAGCTTTTCCAGGCTTTTTATTTTTATTATTTTTTTCTTGATTGCCCAAAATTAGATCCATTGAATGAGTAAATATTGTGCTTATATTCCCCTTTTCCTCCCCCCTGTCCCCAATCCACTGGGTATCCTCCTAGGTGGGCACACTGGACCAATCCATGCAAGAAAAAGACCAATAACCACAGCCAATCAGTCAACCCAGGATAAGTCAACCCATTCTTTTGACAGCAACAACCAGCAAATGTAATCCTCCAAAGTGAGAGCACCAGAATCAGAGAAAGGCCACTGGACCGAGGTTTTCTTGTCACTGAGAGGTATGCTCTCGGGTCATCTAACAAGATTTATTGTTAATGTAGCTTTTCTTCTCCTTTCTTCTTTTCCTTTTATTATTTGTTTCTTGTGTTATCTTTTGTGCTTAATCCATTAGTAGTCAATCAGCTCAGGAACTCACACTGTTGTCTTGAAACCTTAGATCTTGGTGAGTTAGCGTGAAATGGTCTCCCATTCACAAGGAACTGGGAAAAAGAAGTGGTTACCTATGATCATATTAGTGTTTTACTTCATTTTCACCAAATTGTATATGCACTCATTGGACTGTTAATTTTTTAGGCTTTGGAGAGAAGAGGCAGTGAGGAGAGGGCTCCCTTGGAATTGCTTCAGTAGCCCATCATCCAAACAGACCCCCGGGTGCACAGGGAACTCACAAACTGTCCTGACTATGCCTAGCTTTAATTTTCTTTTCTGTCACTTAAACAATGCCAAAGTGAAAAAGAAGAAATAAGTATCACGTATAATCTTGTTTTAATCTTTGTGTATGTATGATGCGTGTGTGTGTGAGGGGGTGTTCATAAAAGTGAGTTGCAGCAGTGTGTGGATGTCAGAGGACAATCTCCAGGGCCAGTCCTCAGTTTCCCCCTTGCTGAGGCAGTCTTGGTGCTGATCATGCATTTGCCAGGCTAGCTGGCCTGGGAGCTTCCTGTGACCCTTTGGTTTCCACCTGCCTTTGTGCCTCAGGAGCGCTGGTACCGCAGAGGCTTCAAATGGGTTCAGGAGAACTGAACCCACACTTTATTCACTGAGCCAGCATCCAACCCTCCATTAAATCCTCTTTTAATGGCCTTTTATTACTTTCATATTTCACTTAGTCATTTCTCACCCCAGATCACTGCATAGACATCAGAGTTAATGTGCACATACCTATTAGACTGCTTGAGTTGTAAATGTCTTTCAGTTTAGGGACAAAGTTTTTTTTTCTAAGGCTAGTAGGAAATAACAGATAACAGATGCACTATAATTAGTCCAATCACACTCCGAGGGCAGCCAGAAAGTGACCAGAAATCATTGTTCTTTGCATTTGTTGAATCAGCACTTAGTGGGGAAGGGAAGGGAAGGGAAGGGAAGGGAAGGGAAGGGAAGGGAAGGGAGTAACATACATAGAAAACCAAGCCAGAAAGCCAAAAAGAAATTATCGCCTGGCTCCAAGGAGTCACAGAGAGAGGTAAGGGCAGAGGAGGCTCAGTTAAGTCAAGAGCTTCACACACATGTCTCAGGCCCATTTGTAAGAATCAAACATCCAATTAGGATGTCCTCATCATCAGACTCAGGTGTACCAGGGAGGGATCTCATTGATTGGTGAGGTCAAGAGTCTGGCTCAGGAAAAGCCAACCCACAGTGTGCTAGGCCCTGAAAAGCTGAAGAAGAAGCAGGGAGCCTTTCCTGAGGAGGTGTTGTTTTATATCTATGTTAGATGAGACTTATCAGATGTGAGTTCTAGTCTTACCAGAGCAAGACAAACAGGCATCCATGTTTCCGTGGGATAGTCCCTACCTACCTACCTACCTACCTACCTACCATAAAGAAAGCTCACGCCTTTAATCCCAACACTCGGGAGGCAGAGGTAGGAGGATTGCCTTGAGTTCAAAGCCAGCCTGAGACTACATAGTGAATTCCAGGTCATCCTGGGCAAGAGTGAGACCCAACCTCAAAAAACTAAATAAACAAAAAAAGCAAGCTATTTTGCTCCTGGTATTTATCCATGGTGTAGGATCTATTCTACATTTTTAAGTGTAATAACCTTTTAAAGGGTCAGAATTTCCTCCCTGCCTTTGCTTACCATCATTTAAGCTTCTGTGATCAGAGGAAAAGGATGGAAGAATTCAGTTGCCTTTTGAGCTGTAGGAAGCCATTGTCCCTTTAATCCTCACTGTTAACAGGAATATACTTTGGCTCTTTTACAAATTAAAGTGAAATCTTAAAACAATTGGCGTTCATCATATCAGACAGACAGAAAAGTGAATGCCACTACAAATATTCTCATAGGAACATGCACAATATTCCAATCCATAATATTTATTTCATTTAAATATTTCATTATTTCATTTATTCTCAATATTCACAGAAACACTTAGGCACAAGGCAAAGTGTGAATATCAAGGCTATTAAAGACCAGCTCGATATCTTCTAGCTGAAAACTCAGTGCTGTACTGGCCTTGACATGACCTATAGAATTTTACCTTGGAAAGAAACCAACTTTGAAATTTGTTCTATAGCAAATCACCATTGGCAAGAGACTTCCAGGAATTAAATCCTTTACATCTTGAGGCAGTGTTGCCAGGGAGCGGGGAGGGTCTCTTCTGATAGGAACCTTGAAGGAGTGTCTTTGGCCAGAAACCCAGAGCCATATGTTAGTACTATCAAAAATGATATGGATCTGCTTACAAAAACCCTGCTCGGGGGCCCTGCCAGGAACCCCGAGGCTGTGTTCTGCCGGAAAGCCATTGCAGGCGAAATCACTGCCAGAAATTGATGTTGCCCTGAGTCCATTGAACAGCACTGAAAATTCGCCCTCTGAGCTTCTCCTGCCAGGCTTTAACTAGTCACAGAGCCTGCAAGTGCCAGGCCTGTTTGCCCTCTCTAGGGTGAGCATGGGCTAGCCTGTGGCATCCAGGCCTCGGGGGAAAATGCACTCTTTGGAAAGGATTCTGGCTGAGATTATAATAGATGTTTCTGATAAGCATCCACTCTAAGCGTTTCCCAAGACTACACCGGAATAATTGTTTTATTTATGCAGGTGAAGTGTTAAGATAATAGCTAAAATCAAAACGTTTTTTTTTTTTGCCTACTAAGAATTGTTAGTGTATTTTATAGTTACTAAATGTCCAATTAGTGTTTGCAATGCAAAACCTTGATCAACCATAGAGTTCCTGCCTTTAATTTTTGGCATAAAAACCAGATGATGAAGGTTAACTTACTTATAACTCGGTGTATAAATTATTACATGTAGGCTTTATTTTGATAAATATATACCATAGTATAAATGCTCCAAATAATACATGTAAATATTTAGCATAGGCTTGGGTTTTTTTATATAAATCAATTTCTTTAATATTTCTTATTGGTAATTATTAGAAACACTGTATGTCTTGTGTTGGATGTGTGTTAATATGTTTCAATTTTATACCGATGATCTCACTCATCAGAGGTGCTTTACACAGTAAGATTAGAGGCAGATGCTCTAGGGCACATAATTATTTCACAATTAGATAAGTAGAGAAAAGTTGAATAAGAATTTGAAAACGGTTTGATTTGTCTGGAAAAAAAGAAGTTTTCTGTTTTTTTTTTTTTTTAATATTAATCTGTAATGCACTAGGCAATGAATCAAAAAAAAATGTAGGCCACAGATAATTTCAAGAGTGTTTGCCCTGGAAATGGAAGGGTCTCAATTGCCCAATCTTATACCCATGCAGGCATCACTAATCAATCCCATGTTGATTTCACCTTTCCTTTCATACTGTTCATTTTTGCTTTGCCTATATTTTTTAATTGGGATTATTTTCTTATATTTGCATGCTAACTTTTGGGTAACTCTCTAACCTCTATTGACGGGTTGTTAGTATATTGTCTAATACCCCAAAGTGACCACCTTCTCTTTAGCCTGATTCCCAGTTACTTTCTGGATAACAGAGAAATAAAAGATGGGTTTCCCGAAGTCCAGTATTTCCTTCCATGTATTGTTTCATGATGACCCTCAGTTGATGAGCCCATGTAGAATTTGTCTGTTCTGGTTATGAATATAAACTAATTAATGAAACTTAGGATCCTTATGGTCAACACATTTATAATTATGTCAAGTTCACTGCCACATGTTTAATAATAATCATTTATCATACTTTCTGTCATCCTTTATTTTTCTATTAACTCTCTGTCTCTGTCCCTTAGTGTCTCTTCTCTCTCTCTCTCTCTCTCTCTCTCTCTCTCTCTCTCTCTCTCTCTCTCTCCTCATGCCTTTTACCCCCCGGTTTTTGGGCATGCTAAGCTAGCAGTCTGCTACTGATCTACATCTCCAGGCCCTCATTCATGTTCTCAAATATGAGTTTAAAATTCTGCCATTGGCTCCCAAGGGTTGTATAAGTTCTCTGTTTTACTTTTTTATTGTCCATAATGAGTTACATTGTTTAGTGGGCCAACCATGAGTTGTTATCCCCAATTCCCATTCCCCCCCTTCCCCATCCCCAGTCAGCTGGATATCCTCCTCCGTGGGCCGTCTGGATCAGTCTTTGTGGTAGGGGACCATGGAGAGCCCAGTCTTCAGCCGGGTTCTCATGACCCAGGTGTGTTGTTACTGACGGTTGCCAAGTCTCTGCTATTCTCCCCCACCACGGCTCTCACAATCTTTCCGCCCTCTCTGTTTTATTTCTAAAGTTCTCTGTCCTAAAGTATATAGTTCATCTTTCTCCTCTGCTCTGAAACTTTTGTAGTGATTATAGCATTACCTGGACCTTGAAGAAAGAGCAGTAAGCATAGTTATAATGGGACATGATTCCAGGAAGAAAACTGCTATTAAATTATTACACATATTTTATACCAATAATATAGGAACACAAGCTAAGTGAATTTTTATTTGTCATAGAATAATATTTAGCTATCAACATGTTGACATAAGGCAATGTATGCCCTTTTATCGAATTTTGAGATGAAAATAATTTCTGGAATACTTTGCTTGGATGACAAAAAAGCAGATTATCACAACGCATAAAATTCAAATACTTTCAATTTTATATGTAATTTTTATTTGTTTACAAACAGAAAGATAGAGAGAGACACACACAGAAAGAAACAATGGGGCACATCAGAGACTCTGTACTCGTCAAACAAACTCCAGATGCTTACAACACTTTGAGCATCTGGCTTATGAGGGAATTTGGGAATTGAACCCAGGTCCTTAGACACTGGAGGCAAGTGCCTTAGCAGCTGAGCCATTTCTCCAGCCCTCAGTTTTATATGTATCAACACAGAGGACATATTATTTGGAAGAAATGTTTGGGAGTTATTGCATTCTTTAAGCTTTGCTCAATTTATTTAATAATTTATAGTAAGAGAACCAAAAAAAAAAAATCAGCAAAGATTTACTTTAGACGGATTCTGTATTCTTAGTCTGTAATCCATTGGTTTTTTTTCTGTGTGTTAAGATAAAATAATTTAACTCTTCATTGACAAGCTCAACCATGTATGTCATGCACAAAAACATCTGTTCAGATGAAACACAATGCAGCTATGTATCTCCTAGTTATATTTTATACTTTATAACATATATTTTATGTTATCCCTAATTTTATTCAACCTAGAATATTTTTCTCTCATTCATCTATTATGTAAATGATGTTATTAATTATGATCTGTCATGGTTTGATCCAGGTGTCCCCCACAGACAAATGAATGTATTCTCAGTGATGGATCCTCAGCTGATGGCAGTTTGGATTTTACAACCTCACTGGAGCTGTGTTGTTGGGGGCAGGCTTATGGGGGTTATAAGCCAGCTTCCCCTTGCCAGTGTCTGGCACACCTTCCTGCCGCTGTTTGCAGTGCTGTGGCAGAGGTGATGTCCACCCTCTGCCCATGCCATCATTTTCCCTGCCAGGATGGAGTCTCCCCTCGAGTCCCTAAGCCAAATAAACCCCTTCCTCCACAAGCCACTTTTGCTTGGGTTCTTTCTGTGCAGCAACAGAGAAAGTTGACTGCAACATGAACTTTATGAACTTATTTTTTGAGGGTCATATTCCCATTGGGTTATATTTTTAAATCCTCCAGGGCCCAATATTTTAATTATAGAACAATATGCTAACTAGAAGTTAAAATGGCTGAACCATTCACACTTTTCTACACACTAGGTCTCTATCACAAATCCCTCTCTTTTTCCTTTCTTTCTTTTATCTTTCTCCAATATGAACAATTCTCACTTTAGAAGTTACTACCTTGCTATCTTCCTTTCTGCTCGCTTTCTCAGCTTTAGAAGTGAGGTTTCACATTTGATCTATTGTTCTTTCATCCTGAGAGTCGTGCCATCTCTCCACAAAGAGCAGAAGGAGAAAAAAATATCCCATTTCCCCTTTACACACTGGCTATAAAAATTAGATAAACCATTATTAACAAATCCTCCCAGCGTGGGGTGGATGGGGGCGGAACTGTACTAACTCTATGAATGTCATTCCTCAAGGCCTCAGAAATAGGGCTTTCAATGTTGAAACATTTCAGAAGCCTAAGTGAGTTTTAATTTTCATTGTTTGTAAGGAAATCAGAGCTGTAGTGATGTAGGTGAATGACTGGTATAGAGAAGGCTTCTGCATTCTGCCCACGGGCTACTTCTTTATTGATGTCAGCTTTCTGTCTCGGTGACAAAACATCTAAGAAAAACAAGTGAAAGAAAAAAAAAAACAATATCTGTTTTGTCTCAAGGTTTAAGAGGCTTCTGTCAATGCAGTTTTGTTTTGGTGGCTCTAGGACATGTGATAAGACAGTAATCATGGTGAAAATATGTGACAGACAAATGTCACCTCTTGTCAGACAGGAAGCAAAAAGGGTAGGCAAGATGCTAGAAATGAAATAAAATAAAATACATCCTTTAGGAATCTACCTCCCAATTCCAAATTTACACCGTTTCCAACCATCCATCAGAACACACTTCTTTTAAACGATTTATTATGTTAGAGTTCTGCTGCTCCAAACAACCTCTTAAAACGCCAGCTGCCCTGGAGACCAAGTCTCCAACAGCAGGGCTTTGGGAGACACTAAGAGATGTAACCCACAGCAGCGTGTTTCTTCAAGTACATGATGTACACACTTCACAGCAAGCAAGATGAGTTCAAGTGCAGTGCACCATTCTCCATTCCTGAAAGTCAGGTGATTTAATTTTGCTTGGTCCTGCTATGCTTATTCAGGTTTTTCTCTGTGCCAAGAGCTATCGATAAAGCTGAGAAAGAGCAGTGGAACCCAAAGAAAGTTCCTGAGCTTCAGCCTGGGAAAATGGATGATAACTATATAAAGCACAAAGACTTTTGGAAAATCTAAGTATCTCTAAAACTCTGAAAACAACGAGTTAGACAATGACAGGATGGGAATTGTTGTCACTCAAGATGGTTAATAACTTCAGAAGCCAATTTGACTAGGTTTAGAGTTACTGAGGGGACAAATTTCTGTCTGTGAGGGTTTTTCCACAGAGGTGTAACTGAGGAGAAATACCTCACCCTGAGTATGGGTGGCACCTTCCGTGGGCATGGGTCCTGGGCTGAATAAAACGAATGGAAGGTGAGTATGAGCGTTCATCTCTCTTTTCTCCCTGGCTGTCTCAAACACCCCCCCATCAGTATGCCTTCCCTAACATGATGGGCTTTAGTGTCTGTGATGGTTTGATCCAGGTGTCCCCCATAAATATATTGGTACTGAATGTTTGATCCCCAGCTGATGGCAGTTTTGTAATTGGAACCTTGTTGGAGGTGTGTTGCTGGGATGGCTGATGGGGTTATAAACCAGCTTTCCTTTGCCAGTGTTTGGCACACCTTCCTGCACCATTTTCAGTGCTGTGGCAGAGGTGATGTCCAGCCTCTGCTCATGCCATCATTTCCCTGCCATCATGGAATTCCCCTTAAATCTGTGAGCCAAAATAAACCCATTCCTCCACAAACTGCTTTGGGTTAGATTCTTCACAGCAACGTGAAGATAACTACAACAGTGTCTCAACTTGTGATTCAAAATTAACCCTCACTTCTTTGAGATGTTTCCCCAGATATTTGGTCACAGCAGCAAGAAAAGTAACCATATAGAAAGTTGGTACAGAGGAGGGAAACCCTGGCTGTCACGCACCTGACTGTGTAGCTCATAAAGCTGCACAACTCACTCACTTAGGGGAGGAATGTGCAAGAGTTTGGAGGTTTGGGATAGAGAAAGACTAGAATGCTCTAAACCATCAAAGGATCTTTCATACAAAGTGCAGAACCCTTTGAAAGGACAGACACTAAGCTGAAAATGTAGTTGTAGATTTTCTGTTTTCAAATAAGTTCTGGGGCTGGAGAGATGGCTCAGCGGTTAAGGCACTTGCCTCCAGTGCCTAAGGCCCTGGGTTCAATTCTCCAGGACCCACATAAGCCAGACAGACCCACAAACAAGTTGGTGGCCCTGGCTTTCTCTCTCTCTCTCTCTCTCTCTCTCTCTCTCTCTCTCTCTCTCTCTCTCTCTCTCTCTCTCTCTGAATCACTGTGCTTGAAAATGAATAAATAAAATATTAAAAATAAGTTCTGTGGGAAATGTTTTCTCAGGTTCAGACACGAGGGCTCACTGAAGCCACCATGTTTATAGAAGAATGAAGCCTTGACGACATCTCAAACTGGCAACAGAAATTGGCAGCATTTTCCCCTAGGTTGCTGATTTTGCAAACATGCAAAAATGCAAGAGTTCCAGCATCACAAAGGACTGCACCCAGGTTCCAGAAGAATGCTGAGGCGAAGTGAACTGCAGAGGGGTTAGTATCCCTGCAAAGCCATTGGAAGAAGCAGAGGAAGGGATTCCTAAGATGCCCTGGAGAAGCTAGGATGGTGGAGATGCGGGATTCACGGGAGGTCTACTCAGGATGCTATGGAAATGAAATAGAATTGCACTGCCACGTGAGTTCAGTGGAGAACTTCAGATGGGGCTGATCCAAGCCTTGCAGCCCAGATGAGGCTGCCATGAACCACAGATGCAGAGGTGCAGCTGCAGGAGTTAATGTTTGCATTGCTGGCTTCTGGATTGCTTTGCTTTGACCTGATCTTTCCCGCGTGATGACCCCTTTTCTTCCCTTTTGGAATGGGAAGGTTTATTCTACGTCCCTGTATATTAGTATTTGTAGCTTGTGTTTGTATTTTACAGGGGTTTCTGTTAAGAGATTCCTGATATCTGGAGAGATGGCTCAGCAGTTAAGGTGCTTGCCTTCAAAGCCTGATGACCCTGGTTTGATTCCCAAGTACCCACATAAAGCCAGAGGCACAAAGTGGGCAAGGCATCTAGAGTTGGTTTGCTGTGGCTGGAAACTCTCCCTGTTTCTCCTCCCTATATCTCTCTCTCTGCTTGTAAATAAATAAAATTATATTTTTTAAAAAAAGAGTTGCCTGTGTCTCCCATGAGACTTTGCATTAATACTTTTGAACAAGTATAGAACATCAAAGATATTGAGGACTTTTATTTATTAATTAATTTATTTTTGAGGTAGGGTCTCTCTCTAGCCCAGGCTGACTTGGAATTCACTATGTAGTCTCAGGGTGTCCTTGAACTCATGGCGATCCCTTACCCCTCCCTGCCTTCCGAGTGCTGAATGTGCTTTGAATTATGAGACTTTAGGACCAAGAGTGCAATGCTATGATTCACGTAAGGTGTTTGGGTGTCAAGTTGACAGGAGGTTCACTTATAGTAGCTAATCTTGACTGTCATGCTGAAAGGACTCAGAATCTCCTGGAAGACACACTTCTCTGCATACCTGGGACTGAGTTTTCAGAGAAGTTCAGCATAAATCGGGAAGTCCACTTTGAGTGCCCCGGATGTGGACAGCACCATTTCTGAATGAATGAAAAGCAGAAAGCAAGTTGACAGCCATCTCTCTCTGCTTCTTGACTGCTTATACATTGTAACTAAGCACCTCCATTTTCTATCCTCATACCTTTCCTGACACAATATCTTTAAACAATGAAGGAAAATAACCCTTTCTTTAAGTCCCGTCTTTTGTCATGTGTTGCGGTCAGCTTTCTAGTTGCTGCACAGGAAGAACCCAAGCAAAAGCGGCTTCTGGAGGAATGGGTTTATTTGGCTTATGGTCTCAAGGGGAGACTCCATCCTGGCAGGGAACACGATGGCATGAGCAGAGGGTGGACATCACCTCCAACACAGCACTGCAAACAGCGGCAGGAAGGTGTGCCAAACTCTGGCAAGGGGAAGCTGGCTTATAACCTCCATAAACCCGCCCCCAACAACACAGCTTCATCGAGGTTGTAAAACCCAAACTGCCATCAGCTGAGGATCGATCTATCAGAACACATTCAATTGTTTGTGGGGGACACCTGGATCAAACCATGACATCATGACAAACCAAAATAAAATACACAACTTTAAATTGGGATTGTTGCACGAGGCATCCCTTGGGAGGTGGCTTTGAAGATGTACATTGAGACATACTCATGCGGAGTGTTTCTGATGGTCGATGGAGTAAATAAAGGCACCCAGTCTGATGAGTGTAGTGATCGACCAACTCTAGACCCTGGGAAAGTGACTTATCTTTGTGGAGTAGATGACCAGGAAAGAGATCAGCTCAGCAAAGAAGACGAGGGTCTTCCAATGATGCAGGACAGCATTGAGATCCTGTTAGTCCCACTCCCAAACCCCATCACCTGTCACTCACTGCATCCTGCCCCCCACCTCAGAACCTGAGGAGAACTCAAAACCATGAGTTGAAATACATGCACACTGGGAAAAGAAGAACACATCTTTAATTAGACTTATTCTCTTACTGTATAAACACAGCAAAACTAAAAATGAAAGTTGATTATAAGTATTATTTTCTTCTCTGTAGTAAGCCATATGCTCAGTAGCTGCCTCGTTTCCCTCTTTTATTCTCTCACAAATTCTAAAAAAAAAAAAGAAATATAATTAACTCTTGATAAGAGTTTTCCATTTGGTTAGAGGAAAACAGTGACAAACAAAATTAAATTTCCCTTGAAAACTAATTGTTTTATAAAAGAAAAACCAAAACATTATGGAGTGTTATTATTTCCAAAAATAATGAGGCAGTTTTTTTTTTTTTATTCAGCTCAAAAGTATTGAACAAATACAGTGCTTTCAAATTTCAAGGACATCACTGGCATTTAGTTTATGGCTTTTGTATTTTTTATAACCCCAATTCCAATAAGGGTGTAGTATTTCTTCTTAATTTCTCTTAGTATAGTGTCTGTGTTTTGGTTCTCATAACTCTTCCCTACTCATAGTATGAGACTGTGAATGAATGAAAATTCAGATTTCAATGTCTCCTCAATATCTTTGATATTCTATACTTGTTCAAAAGTATCAATGCAGGGCTGGAGAGATTGCTCAGTGGTTAAGGCACTTGCCTCCAGTTCCTAAGGCCCCTGTTTCAATTCCCCAGGACCCACATAAGCCAGACCCACAAGGTGGTGGCCCTGTTGTGCTCTCTCTCTCTCTCTCTCTCTCTCTCTCTCTCTCTCTCTCTCTCTCTGCTTGAAAATGAATAAATAAAATATTTTTAAAAGTATCAATGCAAAGTCTCTTGGAAAACATGGGCATCTCTTTTTAAAAATATATTTTTTATTTATTTACAAGCAGAGAGAGAGAGAGAGATAGGGAGGAGAAATAGAAAGAGCCTCCAGCCACTGCAAACCAACTCCAGATGCCTTTGCCCCTTTGTGACTCTGGCTTTATGTGTGCACTTGGGAATCAAATCAGGGTCATCAGGCTTTGCAGGCAAGCACCTTAACTGCTGAGCCATCTCTCCAGCCCTCAGAGAAATGTATTATCAACTCAGCTGCCATTACTACTGGCTTCTGTCTAGCAATCAGCTATAGCTCACCTAGTAGTTATATCCCAGACCAAATACAACAGGATTTGGTAAAGAGCAGTGACTTCCATGAAGATTTACCCATGGCCCCAGAAGCCCTCATTTCTCCTGTGGGCATTCAGTGTCCACCATCATGAGTAACCAAAGCCTCCACTTCTCCTGTGACAACTTCAATATGACCTCCACAAAGCGAATGGGAGGTTCTTGGCATGCTTTTTCCTCGAGAGGGTAAGTCTCTCCTGGTTGGTTGGTGACCACAGTATATTCCACTCAATCTATTTTAAATATTCATTGGACATCCATGGAGAAGAAACCAACAGAAGCAGGCAAGAACCTTCAACTAGATTACCTTAAAAAAGGAAATAACAGTTCTGAATGCTGCTGTTATCTCTGTTTTAAGTAGTGGGGAAAAATGGAGCTCACAGGGTAGTTTGAGACTTGCCTAAATCACACTGTCACCAGCTGGCTTTGGTGGAGGTCATTTCTGACTGTTTAACTCTAAACTGATAGATTTTAAACAGGTTTTCTTGTGTGTTTGTTTGTTTCTTTGCCTTTTGAAGTTAAGTGGGCACTTTGATAAATATATATAACCTGTTTGAATAAATCATTTAATATGAGATAAAGGGAAAGGCTGTTTTTCTTTTTTCCAGCTGAAATCTAGATTATCATTGGGAGAGATTCGTGGCAAAGTCTAATGTTCACTGTTATATCACTTTCCTTTTCTGGGGAGGCAGCATGTGGTGTCATGATTAGCCATCATACCAATGGCGTGGTATTTGTTTTCCATTCTGAACCATTGTCGTAGTCAGCCACACGCCACTGGGATGAATCTTCAAATGAGGCACAATTTGGGGGAGGAAAGTATTTATTGAAACTACAGATTGAGGTGAAGTTCTGTAACAGCCAAAGAGGCTGGCCTTCTTTCACAGGTCTGAGCAGAGATAGAAACCCATCACCAACACTATACACACAGAACAGCAAACAGGCAGGAGGGCCAAGGAGAGAATTTCTTCCCCTTTATATAGCCTTAGGGTGGGGTCTTGCAACCCTTCCCCAGACTTAATGGCTTCCTGAGTCTCTGGAATTTCATGGCCCACACAGGAAAGGATGTTTAGTTCTAGCTTCTTTGACCTTCTTTACATCCTGCCCTCTACTGAGAGGCTGCCTTCCTATAAACATCCTGAGAGACCTACCCAAGATAATTAAAAAGATCAAGTTGACAACAAAACCTAACCTTCACAACCATCTTTATCTTTATTTATTTATATATTTTAAAAATATTTTATTTATTCATTTTCAAGCAGAGAGATACAGAGAGAGAGAGAGAGAGAGAGAGAGAGAGAGAGAGAGAGAGAGAGAGAGAGAACATGTATACCAGGGCCACCACCTTGTGGGTCTGGCTTATGTGGGTCCTGGGGAATTGAACCAGGGGCCTTAGGCACTGGAAGCAAGTGCCTTAACCGCTGAGCCATCTCTCCAGCCCTATCTTTTTAAAAAATACTTCAGGGAGAAATATTTTCACTAAGCACACGGTACTATTAACCCTTAATTGAAACTGAATAAGACTTTCACTATGCCATTAGAGAAACAGGCCAAGAAATGCATGCCCAGAAAGCATGTTTTGGTGTTGTCTAGAGAGTATTGCTTGAATATCAAGGGACCAAAACGAAACATTACCTTTCGACATGCTAGACTCAGTGGGCTGGGGCAAAGAGGGATCCTACAAGATTTCCTAGAGTAGGTAGTATTATACATTAAATTAGATTAAAAAGTACCTATACAAGATCATCACAGCCCAGCACAGACCGAGCCCCCTGCAGAATTCACATTTACTTGGACTGAATATTTGGCCAACTGAAGCATGAACAGGTTGGTGATGAGCTGACGGAGGGAACTCTATGTTCTTCCTAGAGAGGAGGGAAATAATGACTCCATCACTTGTGGTGAATTGCATCACTAATGACTAAGCAAGCATCACATGTGTATGTGTGTGTGTGTGTGTGTGTGTGTGTGTGTGTGTGTGTGTTTGTGTGTGCTTTGTAACACAATCATGGGAAAGTCCTGGAAGATTAAAAACCTATACATGATGATAAACTTGTAAAGGACTGGCTTGAGGTATTTATAGGTGACATGTTTTATATGCAGTAAGTGACAGATGCATTATGATAAACGATACCTTGACTTCAAGTGTAAGAAATGTACTCAGGTGACCAAAGCTCTGATTTTTTCTATGATACTTGCGGATTCTGTCAGTAAGTTAATAACACTTCAATAGAGTCTTATCTTTCTTTCATTTATTACTAGAATCTTTAATGATAATACATTGAGTTTAGCTATTGAATTTTGTCATTTTTAGGGTAGATATTGAAAGATGATGTCATATTAAACACAGAAATTGTGAATTTCACCCTGAACAGAAAGAACCTGTTATTTTGTTGTTTTTATTTTGAATTTTTAATGGGGACTCCCCATACAGCCTTAATAAATTCTCAAGGGAAAGGATGACAGCTTTCTGCTAAAGATAGTCAATTCCAATAAAATGATATTGGTATAGATTCCTGCTTTATTCTATTTTCCCAGTGTCTCCATGAACAAGGCTCTTTTCCTCCTAATTTAAATTTCCTAGTTTAATTTCAAATAATGTCCTGATGAAAACAAACTTTGCTCTTTTGGTTGAGGCTTTCGGTTATAATGAAGCTGCAGTGTGCTCTCTGGAATATTCCAATTAATGAGATTAAAAAATTGGGGCTTTCACCTGTTTCTCTTCACCGATGATTTGAAAAGGTTAACTGATTCCCGTTTCAGATCTACTGTGGTCTCATTACTTGGGGAGATTTTAGTGTAGCCACAATCATTATGAGTTCCAAAATGCTATGATGTTCTATGTTCAGTTCTTTCTCTCAAATGGTCATTAAAAAGTCACCTGTGAAACTTAAATTTTATAAAGTAGTTCCAACTCATTATGGACAATAAAAAAAAAATTCTGAAAAAAAAAAGCAAGTTTACATTGTTATCTATTGACCTTAATTTTTATGTCATATATTGTCAGCAATATGCACCCAGTTTATTTTAAAGATAAAAGTCTATGATATTATCTTGAAATCATCCTACCATAATATATGCCCTACTTATTACCAAGTATTTTCATTGTTTTCATCATAAATTCCCACACTTCAATTTTTTCTGGTCTGACATATATTGAGTGTTGAAGTTACTACTGAGTTCTAAAGACAAGGAAAAGGGTAAACAAAGTGAAAAATAACAAATCATATTCATTAAAAAAAATCAAGAAATAGATAAAGTAGGACTTCCAAACTCAGACAGACATCAAGAGTGTCAGAGCTTATGAGAACAGACACCAGTGAGGAGAAATGTCTGTGTGCACCAGTGCCCACGTGAGAACGCCTAAATTGGCAAAGTACTGGAACCTCAGAATGGGAATGCAAGAGCTCAAAGGAGCCCTGAGATGGGGTTCTATCCTAATCAAGTTCATTAGAATTCTCAGAAGGAGCCCTAAGATAGGGTTAGTCCTCACCAAGTTCATGAGATTTCTCAGAAGGAGCCCTGAGATGGGGGTCTGTCCTCATCAAATTCATGAGGATTCTCAGGAGTCCTGAGATGGGGTCCATTCTCTCTAAGTTCTCTGGGTTTCCCAGAAGTTTCCCCACATCCTCACAGTGAACATTGAACTCTTTTACTCCTCAGAGAAGGAAAAAGGACCAGTGTGAAAATATACCAGAATGTTCTGTTCTTCAGAAGAAATCATTTACTAGAGATTAACTGCTGAAGTTTTATCAGCCCTGGCTGGCCTGAAGGCAAAGATATATACAACTTCAGAAAACTTACCAGCCTGTCTCGCCTGAGGCTGGGGGAAAGAACTAAGAAAATCCTGGGAAGTTTACAGTCAAAGACACAGATAAAAGAAAGAAGATACAGAATACAGAATCTAATGAAATATCCTCTTTCTTCAAACTTACCAAAACCTTGGCAAATGCCTGTTTCGAGCAGGTCAGTATAGCAAGCTTCTCTATTAAAATATGTATGAGGAGCATACAGCCTTAAGAAACGAAGTAAGTTTCAGAGCTAGAATTGGATGTGAGACATGGAAGAGTTACAGAACATGAATTCATCAAAAATGCTCAGAATTTCTGTATTTGGAATGAATCCCTAAACATTTTGTAAGGATATTTCTAAGCAAGAGAAAGAGGTCATCAACAGGAAGCAAAGAAGGCAAAATCTTTGTGTTATGCATGAAAAAATACACTTTATCTATAAAGACATATAGATTAAAAGTAATTTTTTTTAAAGATAGAGACACACTATAGAATCCAGGCTGGAACTTGCTGAAGTCCTCTGGCATCTGCCCTTGAATTTGAAATGAGAGGAGTTGTTGGGGTCAGTTTTCTAGTTGCTGCACAGAAAGAACCCAAGCAAAAGTGGCTTATAGAGGAATGGGTTTATTAGGCTTACGGACTCAGGGGAGACTTCATCCTGGCAGGGAAAACGATGGCATGAGCAGAGGGTGGACATCACCTCTGCCACAGCACTGCAAACAGCTTCAGGAAGGTGTGCCAAATACTAGCAAGGGGAAGCTTATAATCCCATAAGCCCACCCCCGACAACACAGCTCCAGCAAGGTTGTAAAACCCAAACTGCCATCAACTGAGGATTGATCTATCAGAACACATTCATTTGTTTGTGGGGGACATGTGGATCAAACCATGACAGGAGTTCTCAGATAATAGGTGTTGGTGAATACATCATGTGAATAGAGGTATTTGGATGATGCTGGGGAGATAGCTCAATTCTTTAGGCGCTTTCTACCAAAGCCAGACAGTCCATGGTTGATTTCCCAGTATCAACATAAATCCAGATTCAACAAGTGGCACATGTATTGGGAATTAATTTACAGTGGAAAGATGCCTTGGTATGCCCAAGTTCATTTGCTCTTTCCCATCCACCTTGCAAATAAATAAATACAAATATAAAATATATATATATATATATATATATATATATATATATATATATATATATTTGGAAAAGACATATTACACTAATCCTAACCAAAAGAATGTGGATGTAGCTATATAAGTATGAAGCATGTGAGAATATTTCAAAGGGAAACAATTAACAGATAGAGAGTGGCATGGTAATAATATGAAAGCTAATTCTCTAAGAAGACATGAGAATATTTAAAATGTATGCAGCTAAAAGAAGGAGCATCAACCTATGTAGGGAAGATAAAAGTAATCAAAATCATCAAGTCAGCAAATGAGAAGTTCTGCCTTGTGAAGAACCTACCGACATTATGAGGAAGATAAAAGAACACTGATGTAACTTAGAAAAGGGCATCACTTATTGAAAGATTTCATCTGTAAAAATCACACAGGAAATAATAGACTATCTAGAGTGAGCTATATCTCTTCAATGAATTGTGTCCATAATGTAAAAATTTTCTTTTTTAACATTTATTTATTTATTTGAGAGAGAGCGAGAGCGAGAGCAAGAGCAAGAGAGAGAGAGCGAGAGAGAGAGAGAGAGAGAGAGAGAGAGAGAGAGAGAGAGAGAGAGAGAGAAAGAGGCATAGAGAGAGAATGGTGTGTCAGGGCTTCCAGCCACTGCAAAGGAACTCCAGACAAATTTGCTCTCTCGTCCATCTGGCTTTATATAGGCACTGGGGGATCGAACTGGGGTTTCCTTCTGCAATGCAGACAAAAGCCCTAATTGCTAAGCCAACTCTTCAGCCCTATAAAAATTTTCAACAAACAAACAAACAAAAAAGCCCAAATAATGTCAGTAGTGAATCCTACAAAAATTAGAGGATCACACCAATTTCATGCATCCTCTTAAAAAACATGGTGCAGATGGAATTAGTTCTAAATAATTATTGAATTACCAGATTACCAGATCATTAAAATGAGATGGACACATTAAAATCCTTATGAATAAGTTAATCACATGAGCATAGATGTAAAAATCCTCAGTACAACGTTAGTGAACTCAACCTAACAGTGCAGATAGAGAATCCTATACCACAACCAAATGGGCTTTGTATCGGTTAGGTGAGGTTTTCTTATGGAACATTTGAGAATTAATTAACGACAACAGATTAAGTTAAAAAAGAAACATACATAAATATGTCACTATATGAAAAAAAGTTTTTAAAATGCTTGAAAGTAAACAAAAAAGTGACACATTCTTACCATGATAACTAATATCCAAAAAATGTCTCCAGGAATTACTATACTTAATGTTGAGAAAAATGAAGTCCCCCAATTACGATCAGGACAGCAAAGCTTCTTTCGTTACATATTTTTCAAATATCATGTTGGGAGACACACAAGACATCCTGAGGAAAGCAAAAGAATCTGGGGTTGGTGGTATTGATTCAGGGTACAGTATCAGAGATAGAATTTAAGAAAGAATTGATAAATTGGAATTCAAAAAGCCTTTCAATTTCCATTTGTCAAAAGATATGTTCAAAGATTGAAAGCAAATTACCCAGATACTGAAAGAAAACACTTGCAAAAGACATTTGAGATTAGGGATTATTTTTTAATATTTTAATCATTCATTTTCAAGGAGAGAGGGAGAGAGAGAGAGAGAGAGAGAGAGAGAGAGAGAGAGAGAGAGAGAGAGAGAGAGAGAGAGAGAGAGAACCAGGGCCACCACCTTGTGGGTCTGGCTTATGTGGGTCCTGGAGAATTAAACCTGGGCCCCCAGGCACTGGAGGCAAGTGCCTTAACCACTGAGCCATCTCTCCAGCCTGAGATTAGGGATTATTAAACAAAAAATATTGTAAAAATCATAAAATTCTGCAATAAGAAAAAAAGATGACCTGATTTAAAAAACTAGAAGATCCACATATCTAAAGACATCATAACAATAAGAACATAGAAAATTGAGGTACAGCTCATCCTCACCCACATGGCCTAGAATAAGGACTTCTGACTCTCTAGGGACCAGTAAGGTCTCCCCAGCCCCACACCACAACCTGTGGTGAGGGCTGGATTTCCCTTCCACCTGAATCTTTCCTTCTCATTATCTTCCCCTTTCCTGTGTGTTTAGATGAACAGCATAAATGCCCTTAAAACTCTCCATGTGTTCTCCCCACACCGGTGGCTGGAGGACTCTGTAACTCCCCATGTTCCCTTAAATAACAAAGTCTCCCACTATAGCTTAAAAAAAAGTAAGAAAGAAAATTGATGTACATAGTGGTCATGAGGAAAATGCAGATTACGACAATGAGCTACCATTACAAACCCATAATATCAAAGAAAATTCACTTTTATTGCACTATTCAGTAGCCTGTGGTACGTTCAGGTTTTTGTGCAAGGACAACCCTTAACTTGTACCAAAACCTTCTTAATCACCACCAAAGAAATCTTATAATGATTAAGAAAACCAATCCCAGGGCTGGAGAGATGGCTCAGCGGTTAAGGCACTTGCCTCTAGTGCCTAAGGCCCTGGGTTCAATTCCCCAGGACCCATATAAGCCAGACCCACAGGTGGTGGCCCTGGTGCTCTCTCTCTCTCTCTCTCTCTCTCTCTCTCTCTCTCTCTCTCTCTCTCTCTTTCTCTCTCTCCCTCTGTATTTCTCTGCTTGAAAATGAATAAATAAAATATTTTTAAAAAAGAAAGAAAAACCAATCCCATGCTCTGGCAAATACTTCTGTTTTCTGTTTTCTAGGTCTGCAGATATTTTTAGGGACTCTGACTATCTCATCTAAATAATCATGTATTTTGTGGCATTTTGCTTCTGATTGCTTTCATTTAGCATACTTAAGGTACATGCTCATAGCGAGAACGAATGTTCCCCCTAAGCAGCTGCACTTATTTCAAACATCCTTCTACACTGATTCATGATAAAACTTTGATTGTGCAGAGAGAGACTCTGAACCAGGTTATCACGGGCTATCTTTACTCTCGTTAAGATCCTTTGATGGTCCACCTGTGTCCTGCCGAATCATCCCTGGGACTATCAATTGATCCTGTGAAAAACATTCAGAATGCACTAATAGATGATCCACTTCCACCAACCCAAACAAAAAACGTCATTAAATAGCATCTGAAGCCTAGAGCAGAGATTTCTGTTTTGTTTTGTTTTTTTTTCTGTAATCTGTCTACCTGATATTTCCACTGCTGTTAATTGAAAAGTGACTCAATTTATAACTGTAGTTTTTAAAAAATATTTTATTTATTCATTTTTCAGGCAGAGAGAGAGAGAGAGAGAGAGAGAGAGAGAGAGAGAGAGAAGAGAGAGAGAGAGAGCACCAGGGCCACCAGGTTGTGGGTCTGGTTTATGTGGGTACTGGGGAATTGAACCAGGGGCCTTAGGCACTGAAGGCAAGTGCTTTAACCACTGAGCAATCTCTACAGCCCATGACTGTAGTTTTGTAACTATAAAAAGTTGTGATATTGTTAACACATTGGAAGATAAAATGTGGGGTAACCTTACTCTGTGTTTAATCTGTGTTCCCAGGCCATCGTCATTCATATTTAGCTCCAGAATAAACTTATTAAAGAAGAGATCTGTGTGTTTTGCACTGACTATAGTAACTTGCATTACTTTAACCCTCTGTATGAATGAAATTATGCTGTTGCATTTATATACCACATCTTATGCATTCAACTACTGATGAAATTTTAATTTTTTTTTGTAATTTGCCCTTGTGAGTAATGTTGCTATGGAACTTCATGGGCAAGTAATTGTTGATTATCTGATTTCAGTTCCCTGTAAGGATATTCAAAGGAATAGGATTATTGGATCATATGATAATTTCGTATTAATTTTTGATTAGCAAAATGTTTCATTAGTAGACAGACCACTTACCATCAGCCATTCACGATGCTTCAAGTTTCTGTATTCTCAAAATCATTTATCATTTTATTATAGTTGTTTTTCTTGTTCTTAGGTACCATTTCCCTAGAATTTATGAAGAGGTGTCTTATAGAGACAGAGACTAAGAAAATGACAGTTAGTGACACATGTCTAAAAGAACATAGGTGCTAACCTGCCCTGGTAAGACCCATAGTGAACTGATTCAGTATGGCAGTTAGGAACTGATTCCTGGTTCCTCCTCCTAGGAAATATTTTGGAGGAATTTTGATGTGTTTCTGTGTGTGTATGTGCGTGTGTGTGTGTGTGTGTGTGTGTGTGTGTGTGTGTGTGTGTCTGTTTGCACATGTGCACAAGATTGTACCAAGTCTGGGTTCTCCTCTTTGATGCACCACAAACCAAGGTCATCCAAAGACAATTTGGAATTTGCAAGGAAGCTCATCCCAACTGGATGCCTGCTTGACATTGCCAAGAATATAAGAAAATCCTGTGCAAAGTGTGATGTGGCCACCTGTTCACAATCCTTCCCAGCATTCCAACTTGGAAGCTTTTTGGCTTCTCTACTACGTTCTGCTGCTCTATCTTGAAATAAAGGTTTTGTAGCCTACCCTTCTGTGTGTCTACGCCCATTACTTCTGAGCTAATCCATCATAAAAGAGCCATGGATTGAGGAA
>PVHP010006578.1:0-59946 GCA_004024765.1 Zapus hudsonius
CTCTCTCTCTCTCTCTCTCTCTCTCTCTCTCTCTCTCTCTCTCTCTCTCTCTCTCTCTCTCTCTCTCTCTCTCTCTCTTGGCACTTTAGAATCTCTCTGCTGGTAATGCATATGCATAGCTTCTCAGTAGTTAATGACATGGGGTCTCTCACCATCTTTTGGCTCAAGAACTTATTAGTACCAGTTAGAGTCAGACAGTTGTCCTTTTGCAGAAAGTGCATTGCGAAAAATCCCATCATTTGATTGTGCTGCTTCTTGACATCCAGGAACAAGTATTCTCCAAAAAGGAATAACCTTATAATAAAAATTGTGCAAATTTTTCCATCAGTTTATTAGATACAAATAAAGAAGGATGTTAATGGCATTTACTCTTAGTAACAAAGGTAGTTTCTTAAGAGGTTTATTTTTCTGTTCTTGATTGCCTGTCTTTTCACTTATACTTAATCATACAACTGTGGATAGAAAAAAAAATTAGCTGATAAAAATAGTACGAACAGGCCTTTTTCTGAGTTTATTTAATTTTTTTAATCAAAACTTATCCTTTAAACCTCAGATACTTTATATTCAAAAAAAGTAGTTCTCTTTATTGTAAATAAACTTAAATTTCCTCTTCTCGTTTATCAATAATACTACTCATGTTAAAACATGATTTTGTAAAAAATACCAGAGGTTATTAATATACTGTACACCAGATTTACTTTAAAATTTTTATAAAATATTTTATTTATTTATTTGCAAGCAGAGAGAGAGAGAGAGAGAATCTACATGCCAGGGCCACTAGCCACTGCAAGCATACTCCAGATGCACATGGCACTTTGTGCATCTGGCTTATGTGGGTCCTGGGGAATCGAACCCCTTTCTACTTTGCAGGCAAGCACCTTAACTACTGAGCAATCTCTCCAGCCCCCCAAAATTACATATACCTGACACTAGAAATCCCAGCACTTAGGAAGCTAAGGAAGGAGGGTTGCTGTGAATTTGAGGCATCCTATGTATACTTGAATGAGTTCCAGTCCAGTTTGGGCTACAAAAGGAGACTATCTCAAATAATAATAATAACAACAACAAAATTACATGAAGGGGAAGAGGGGGAAGAGGAAGAAGAAGAAAGCACTTTAATCCAGTATATTTGTTAGGTACACATGAGTTAATTTGGGGGCTAGAGAGATGGCTCAGTAGCAAAGTGACATGTCATTGCAAGTATGAGGATCTAAGTTTGGATTCCCAGCACCCATGTAAATGCTGGGAATGGAGGCTTGCATCTGTAATCATAGTACTTGAGAGGCAGAGACAGGAGGCTCCCCAGGGTTTGTTGGCTAGCCTCTCTAGTTTAATGGTGAAATTGGTGAAAGACCCTGTCTCAAAGGAATCAGGTGGAAAGTGATGTCTCCCTTTGGCGTTTACACACACACTACAATTAATTAATTTTGGAAAGTTTATTTTATATATGTCAGGGTCTCCTACATGCTTCATTTCTATGCATTTAAATGGTGTGTCTGTTCATAAGTCAGAGTACACATCATCATTCCAGTTTGACTAGATTTAAGCTGGTGGACGTGCATAGCATAGAATTCATTTCTTGCTCAGACACACAAACAGCTAGCCAGGCTCTAAGTATATTATCAGGCAAGTTCTTTCAGAAACGTATTGCTAAAGAAGCTTAACATTAATTATTGTAACTTTGGGAAGATTACATCCACACTAGCCTTGTAAGAAGCAGCATACACTTCTTGACCTCCAATGCTAGAGCTTTAAGACACAAGAATGGCATTTTACCAACTTTAATGGGATAACCGGTATAATCTTTCCGCAGTAAGGAAAGAAAAAGTATTTAGGGTATAATAGCCTTCTGGTTCTAATAGAAGCTGCCTGTTGTGTGTATTGCAATCATAAGTAATGTGTTTTTGTTTTAATTATTTAAGAGGTAAAGCACTTTTACTTAAAAAAAAACTAGCAAGTTCTTCATTGACATTTTTGCCTCAGTCATTAGTTCTGTTCTGATAGAATGTGTAAATAGGTAGAAAGATAGGCAGGCAGACCAGTAAATAACAACTCTATATAAAGTACCACAATTTTGAAAGTTCTGAAACATATGTGTACAATGACATCATATAAATTTGGGCATGCTTATTCATAGAGTTTCCTTTTTAATGTAGTTTGTTGTATCCTATAGTGTCATGAGCAGTACACCAGCTGATTTTGCTCTTCCTTTCTGTATATCGCATTCTGCCTGCTAATATCAAATATAGACATTAACTCAAATAAATAGAAAATATATATTGCTTCTTCATGTATTCTTAATTTTAACGTATGCTTGATGATACTTATTAGAACTATTCATTCTAAAATAGAGAAATTCAATATTCTCTTTTAATGTATTTCAATACATGAGATTGTTAGGTTATAATTAATTTTAATAGCTACATTAAAAAAATACATCTAACATCCTTAATTAGAATAATCTCCAAAGCGAGTTAAATGTTTCAGAAGACAAAGTTTAATTAGCTAACCTCAGCGGTTCCCCTCCCCCATATGTGCAGTGGTCATAAGCTTGGGGAAAACCTTTCAAGCATTCTTCAACAATTGGATGAAAAGGGATTTGGGGCAGATTAGAGGTGATGATGCTTTATATGTTGTTCCTAATCATGATTTACAGGATCTACAAAGTTTTACAAAGAAATGAAAATTTAAATGAACTTTTCTGTGACTATCTAGTTGGCATGAATTACAAGCTAAAACATCTAGTGATAAGACTACTTAACAAATTCATTCTTTTAATTATTGATAGGAGCAAAAAAGTGCATGCTAGGGGAACATTCTAGAAAGGGTCAATGCTGTTTTCCCCACAAATCATGTTTTTGTTATGCTCTCCCATGGTGCTATAAAATTTTGAAAATAAATTCAGAAAATTGAAATAAAATTATTAGATTTAAGTCTTGCTTTTTTATTTCTCCTAATTTCTTTTCTATTCTTGTCTACTTTATACCTTTCAATATCAAGAACTTCTAGAGGTTTATCTCTTTTTTTTCTTTTTAGTATAACAAGTATCTTCAGAATTTGTAGCTTTTAGTGTTATATAAGTTACTGTTTGCTTGCTTGATTTTATTCTTAAGGAGGAAAAAGTTCTCCTTTTCTGCCTGAAAAGGTCTCCCTCCACCCAACTTAGTTGGCCTTCTGCTTTCTTTTGACTTTAGCCCTGAATAAAAGTTATTTGTAGATTTAAATTTTTAAAATTGTAATTGGAAGACAAACTGTTAAGGTAATAAACCAGAAATTAAAAGATGTAAAGCTTAACTACAAACATTAATTTCACCAACTGCATGTTATTTTCTATATTTACATTATATGAAATTCCAAGAGCTATTAAAATAATAGACTTGGAATTGAAAAATTAATTTCTCTGTACATTTTGTATAATACATGGTAAGCTGGCATTTGAAGTTCAAACAGCGTAATTGAGTTTGAAGAGGGGAAAGGTCATTTAATTGGTATATTGAAATGTTAACAGAAACTGATATGCCATGGAATAGACTTTAATGACAGCAGTGTTGCAATAATGTCCATATTCACTTTCAAAATTGTTAATTAGAGCACTTTGATAGTTCATTTGTATTATATTGATGTGTATCCTCCAATGGCAAAATCAATTTTATAGAAGAAATTTACAGGACCTGTACTAAAATGCATAGGTTTTTTTATATTACTATTCCCAAGAGAATCATATATTCTATAAAACCAATATGCATTTTCAGTTAGAGACCTCTGCTTCTCATCTGGATGATAAAATGTCCTCACCACCCACCCCTCCCAGACACACACTGGGACCACCTAGGACCTTGTCCACGCTAGGCCAGCGTCCCTGAGCCGCTGCAGTAGCGTTTTCTGTTTTCATTTTCTTCTGTTTCACTTTTTGCTGAAGTTAAATGGTCCTATATTAATATCCGAAATTTAAGTCTGTGTGAAACTTTTCTTAGCTGAGTATGTCCAAGAACCCAGTGTTTCTAGATAAAACTAAAGAAAAAGAAACTAGTTAAAATTAAGAAAAGAGGAGGTATGAGTAAAATGCTACCCTCTTGAAATCATAGTGTATGTAACACTCTGGGTGAGATATTTTTTTCTCGAAATAAGTGCTTATTCCATTATCCAAGGCAAACCGATAGGAGACTATTCCAGGGAATTTCAAGATTTTTTTCATTAAGTTTTATATGACTCATTTATTTAAAGTGGAGACCTTGAAGTTCTATTACTAATGTTGCTCTCATGGAATCTGTGTATACAGAGTACAATTTGTACTGATTACTTTCTAGAGCAGTTGGGGAGTAAGAATCAATTTTGAATACAAATTTATAATATTAACTTCTCATATTTTAGCACTTTGTTTTGTATATAGTACTAACACATAGTCATAAATGTTATGACCATTTATAAACATGTTATAAATGCAAATAGGATGTATTAGAGGCCATTGAGTTGATGAAAACACTGAAGTCAGAGTAACAAAGTGAGCACAAAGCTGTAGAGCAAGTATTTCTAATTCCCATTGTAGCATGTTTTCCTTCTACTAAACTTGCTGTTAAACAGTTAGTTAGTTAGTTAGTTAGTTAGTTAGTTAGTTAGTTAGTTAGTTAGTTAGTTAAAACAAATTCAGTACCTAAATGTTTCAAGGAAAACCAGTCCAGATTTTTAAAATGTATCTTCAGAATTCTATTGAGGGCTAAGAATGTAGCTCTGGTAGAGGGCTAGCATGTATGAGGCCCTCAGCTTGTTCACCAGCACAGAAAAAAAAGCCAAAAAATATAGAGGGTGTGTGTGTGTGTGTGTGTGTGTGTGTGTGTATTTATATTTGTTTTCTCTATGTGTTAGTCACAGCTAAAGGAATCCCTAATTTGAATCTGCTAAGTTCATATTCTAACTCACTTATACTTACATAGAATAAACATTTTGCAGTTTAGACATTAAATATTGGAGAGTAGAGAATATTATGTGTATGTTATATGTATTTTTAAAACGTCCTCTAGGGAAATGGTTGTTTTGATATAATTTCAAAATAATTTTGTGATAATAGAGGGAATTTCTGAGGTTTTAGTTGTTTCTGGGTTTTTTTAAAGGTAATGTTCATATATTGTATTATTGGAAAGAATTGCATTCATTTTATACCATGAACACAATAAGCACATTGTATTGTGCTTTAAAATCTTTAGTAGGATTATTAATCTGTATCTTGATTCTTTCTATTTGTTTCTTTAATATATATAAATATAACTATGTATATGCACAGTCCTTATTTAGCTTGCCAGGGTAATCAAAATTGTAGACCATTCCATTGTGTTAATATGCAAATGTATTTACATAGGAATAACTTTAGGTTTTCATAAAGAGGACAATTGAAAACTGGGGCTAGCAAATAAATGAAAGTTTCTCTAAATCCACTGAATAATCAAGGCAGTGTTAAGGCTAACCATAGTGTTGAACAAAACAGAGGGATTACTCCTGGGTTTTGCATCAGTTGTTTTCTGCTGGGTGGCCTCACTTGTCAAAAGAGGAGAGAGAGAGAGAGAGACAGAGAGACAGAGAGAGAGAGAAGGAAAGAAAGGAAAAAAGAGAAGAGGAAGTTTAACAAGCAAATGTTCACATAGACACATTGAGGAAAGAAATATGCTTAATTCCATCAAAGCTTTAAAAAATTATTTCAGCTGACTGTTGGTCATTTTTTAAAAGCTTCTGGTCTTTAAGTCATAAGAACCTAAACCCCATTATAGTATGAACTTTTGTGAAGAAGTTTCAAAGTTGTACTGTGTCCAACTTCTATTGGACATTGGAAAGGCTGCAAATTGAAATGTAATATGTGTTAAAAATTAGAAAGCTTTGAATTTATTGTCTTTAAGAATGTTGTTTTTTCCAAGTCTATCTAAAGTTGTTTAGCAGAAGATTTTTAATAGTCATTGTATAAGTCAAAATAGTTTCTAATAAAATCTAAACTCAAATAGAAAATATAATTTAAAAATGGCTTCAGGAGAAACATATCCTACTTTCCATACAACTAAGCAATTGTTAAAATACTTGTTTTAAAGCTATGTTTAAGTAACTGGTAGAAAATGCACTTAGAGAAATAACTAACTATGCAACTATATTCATATTGCAAAGTATAGAACTTAGATAGTGACTGTAATAGCATCCATGTATTTATAATTTTAAAGCTAACAGTGAAACAAATGCTGAGCAAGGTTTCACTTTTTCACTATTTTTTTTTTAATTTGCAAGAGGGGGAATATGCACATGCCAGGCCCTCTTGCCTTGGCAAATAAACTCTAGATGTATGTGTCACTTTGTGGATCTGGTTTTTACGTGGGTACTGGGAAAATGAACCCAGGTTGGCAGGCTTTAAGCAAGTGCCTTTAACCACTCATCTCCCCATCCCCAAGTTAGTAAAGATTTAAGTTTTAACAATATATAAGTAACCACAAAATTACACATAGTAGGTACTTTCTGTTACTGTTTTAAGGATGAATTTTTAAGCTTGGTGAGTTTGTGTATGCCTGTAACCCTAGCATTTTGAAGGCTATACTTTTAAATTGTAGAAACTACCCAAACTGCAAGTGGTAAAATTTAGAACTTATATTAGAAATATGAAAAAAATATCTAATTATATACTCTAATATAATTAGAGTATTTAATATATAAAAACTGTTCCCCTGACAAAGTATTATTTAGTCTAATGGCTTCTTGTGTTTTTCAAACTATATATATATATATATATATATATATATATATATATATATATAATACAAATATATATATATATTTACAAGTAGAGAGATAAGACACAGACAGAAAGAGAGACTGAGAATGGGTCCATTAGGACCTCTAGGCACTGCAAAAGAACTTCAGACGCACGTGCCACTTTGTGCATCTGGTTTGGTTTCTTATGTTTCAACCAAATGCTTTTATAGAGCTTAAGAGATGGCTCAGCAAATAAGAGTGCTTACTACATACACAGAAGCATGAGGACCTGATCCATCTCAAAAAATACATAAAAGTAAATTACTTTGTGTATTTGTTTTGGTTTTCACCACTGTTCTTTATTGTGTCCTGGACTTTAATAATTACAGATTTTAAAAGGCTATAAAATACTTCTCATGAATAAGATTTTATTCTTGCATAATAGTGCTAATAATATAAAAGCACTTTTTACAATGATAAAATATTACTCTTTAGATACTTTACTCATGTTATAAACACATTATTGTAACAAGATGACTGTGTTTCTAAAATGTGCATTGAAAGTAAATAAAAAATGCATGTGCCATATGTAGAATTCACTTGTAAAACTTTGCTTAGCTGTCATTTCAGAGACCCTGAAGTACAGAGGGCTGTTAGGATACTAGAGATGAGAAGAACAGCTTATGAAATACAATGTTTGAAATGTGTCTTTGAGAATGTGCAGATTATGGGTTGTACAGGACTCCTTTGCTCTCTAGGAAAAAGGACTATTGATTTTCTTTTGGGTCATCATACAAGATAGGAGGGCAACCACAAGGATTTAATAGATGAATTCAACACTTTACCCATTTCATTGCAACTTGGAAACATTTGTGTTAAGTAGTAGCATTAATAACATAGCCCATTTAGCTGTTTAAAGTGAGTCTTATATTAAAATAAAAATGAAGAAAAGGTGACAATGAAGAGAATCAAATGAGGATAACTTATTTAAGTCTTCTTTAGAGGTGTTCATTGTTTATTTACATACTTCTAAAGCACAAGCCATTTTCCCTCTACTTTCAGAAATAGAGTTGGAATCTTAAATATTCAGCAATAAGCTTTTGAATTTTAACTAAATGAATTTGGTCCTTGTTAGTTGTTTATGATAAAGAGCAGAAGCCTTAATGTTTTATTCTGAAGTGACTGGCAACATCTGTAGATGAGTGAAGGTAATCTAATTTAGTTCTGTCTTTCTTTGGACACCATGGCAAAAGGGAAAGGCAGAGTTTTGATAAATTCATTAAGGGTATACACTAAAATTCACACACATCCTTTCCTATAAATGGTGAAAAAAAAAACTTTTGACTCACACTGGAATGATACTATAGGGCTGAGCATGTAAGAAAGGTTCCCACAATGCATTGTGAAAATCTAGGGCTAACAAATACCCTGCTGCTTTGAAACACCCCCCCCCAAAAAAAAAAAAAGACAAAGGCACAATGAAATAGAAAGCTTACCACCGGTAGCTTTCAAAACGACAAACTAGGCAAACTATACATCTCCACCACTCCAATTTTGTCAGAATGCTAATGAGCTTGCTCTGATCTTTACTCAGCTTCCCGTGTTTTCTACATCTTCAAGGACCACATGGTGCTAGCAAAATAAAGACAACTAAATGAGAATTTCAAATGCTTTTTGTGTTAGGACCTGGTGCTTTTCAGTGGACGCACTCGTTGAATATTCTCAACTTAAAAGAGTACAACAGGGGGTTGGGTATGAACTTTTTAACAGGAGGAAATTTGAACAAAAGTAAATTAGTGAGATGAGGAAAATATGAGAAAAATTTCTGATTAATTTCCACTCCATAATATCCATGACACCTTCAGCCCCACTCCTGCTCTTCTAACAAGAGGTGCTGATAAAAGATGAATGATTCTGTGTTGTTCACGGTGAATGTTTAGTGGTTTTTAATAGCAGCATTCTACATGAAAGGCACCAGGAAGTACTCCGCATTAGCAGTTAGATCACTAGTTAATAGGATGATGTCTTTCAGCTTTTGTCATAAGATTATTAGAAAGGATGGGTTTCTGTTCTCATCTTGCATAGTTTGGAGTGCCTGTTGAGTACAAGTGCTAAAATACAGGTTTCTTGGTATTGTTTCACATGGAAAGCAAAAAGCCTTTTAATGCAACACCTTTTTCCTTTTTACCAGGTGATTTTGTTATTGATCTCTAATCTGCCCCTTTAGCTGTATTAAATGCTCAAAGTGTTCTGCTTTCTTCTGTAGCCTTAATGCTACTATTTGTCTATAAATTCATAAACATTAAAACAGGACATAAATAGAGAGCATCACAGTCTATATTATATAGTTCTTTTATAATTTAGGGTACATGTAACAGCATAAAGTTTAAATTGCTGAAGTAAATACTGTGAAAGTATATCGTGTGGTAAATCATTACTTTATAAATTTTAATTATATTTGTAAAGAATATAATTTCATTCTTTTCTCTGCCAATCACTATACCTTATTAGAAGAATAAAAGTATCCAGTTCCCATCTCTCACTGTATCCATATCTAGAAAAGGGAAAATGGAACCAAAACTAGGGACTTTTTATATATTTAAATACCTGTCCTCAGAGTTAAACAGATTCTGTGCAAATAACTGGGAAGGAAAGGACATTTGATGATTTAAAAAAAAAAAAAGAAAAAAACTAAGACCTTTCAGACTTTGGTAGAAAAACTTTTGCTAATATTCTCACATGTAATACATATTAGATGGAGTTGATGCTTCTGTATATTGTTTCTAAATTTTCTTGTATCTTGAAACAGTATAGACTTATAGCTTAAATATTGCCTCTTGAGATGTAATTTATTCCCACTTCTAACAAAATGAAAAGGAAAGAATCCTGCAGTAATGTGAATAACTTGGATAACCATAAGTAATAATGTCAGGAAAAAATAGAAACTATATTCTAAATACTACTATAGTATTTTATAATATGCTAATTCTATAATTCTTTGTTATTTATTGTGTGTCTTTTAAGTAGGGAGAATTAAGTGGGAATTAATATTCATATAATAAACTTTCTCTTTTTTGCTTTTTAAGGGACATAAAATTAATTAATGACTTTCCTAACTAATATACAACAATAAAATAGAAAATGACGTTATTAAGGTAGATTATTTTTTCTCTGATCTCTATAGACACAAGATATCAAATGGACAGGCAAGGTTGAGCTGCCTCTGCAAATGACTTGATAAAAGAACAAAATGAATAAGAAAATTTGGCATTGTAAATAAAATGGTTTCTAAGTTTCTAAAATACTATAATTAGCCTTTTTGTACTGAAATAATTTACTGGTAATTCATAGAGTATTGAATAGCACTATCATAAATCCAGTTTAAAAAAATAACATGTCTAAAATTTTTCTGCAAAGTAAGTTTTTGAGTTTCTAGAGATAGACATCCTCTGATAGACTACATTGATAGAATCCCTTCCTTTTTCAAAGTAGAAAGATAATATACCTTGATCATATGCTATTACAGGTCTGTTTGTATATCTGTGTGCTTTGAACTGTATAAAGCTTTTTGTTACTTTGTTACCTGACTATGAGAAAGCAAAATTTTACAATTTTTCCAATTCCAGGAAGTAATATAACATCATGCAATCACATTCTAGTTCAATATGCAGAAAAATATATATTTTTTAAACCAGCATAAAAGAACATGTCAAACAATTGTTTCTGTTACCCTGGGCCATGGAGTGTGTGTTTTAAGTCTACTATAGTGTTGAGTTCTTAGCAGCTTCTGGATTTCTGCTTTGGTACAATTTGAATATCCTCAGTGTCTGTCTCCATCACCCTGGCGCAGGTTGTCAGGCTCACTGTGGAAGCAGCATCCTTGCTCATCTCACCAGTTCCTCTGTGGTTTCACCTGGGCCCTAGTTTATGTGTGGTTCATTTCCTGCTAGGGAGTCAGCTATCATTTCTGTTGTTGGTAGAATTAAGTTGTCCTCAGTTCTCACTACCTTCTGAAAAATAAAAACAGATTCTCCAATAGATAATGAGATAAGCATAGGTTAAATGCTTGCATTGTTAATTTGGAGAGATTATAATGGGTGTAGCCTCTCTTTAGGCCCAGGTTTAGTGGAGAAGCCTCTTCTTGGAGTCCAGATTCTTGGTTGCCATAGGATTCTGGCTTGGATCCCAGCTCCAGCTATGGGTTCCTTGCCACTGAGTGGATCTCTTAGCCAATCAGAGAGCCCTTGGTAGCTCACCTAGGTTGGGTGTCACTACTGCACAGGTGTGTACATCTTGTCATATAGTATGGCAGTGTCCTCTGCTTTCTCCCAACAGTGTTGGCCAATTTCCCCTAGCACTTTCTAGCACTTTATGGGCTAACCATCTGGGAACTGGTACCAGCCAGGTCTCTTAATATTGTATGTCAGCAGCATGTGGTCTTTTCAACAATAGAGTCTTATCTTTTACCTTGGGCTGATAATAAAGTGCTTTGACAGATCCTGTCTTGTTTTGGGGACCTCGTAGGGCTCTTCGATCAATAGCTCAGCACATGTACACCCCAGCTTTTTTTGAATAGAATTTCTCATCTGCTGACTTATGTTTATTCATTTATCCAGAAAACAAATATATATAATTTCTGTCAGTGATATTTTCGAAGGCATTTTGCAATGTTAGAAATTTTGAATTAGAAATATAAAGTGAAATTTTTGAACCCAAGGAATTATCCCACCATCATAATTTTCTGTTTGGAATATGTCTATTTCCTAAAGTAAAGTACATCCTTATTCAAGACTGCAGTGAATTTTTTTTAACATTTAGGAAACTAGAAATTCGAGGAAAAAAATTTCCTTCAGAACTATCTATGAAATAAAATGTGGAATTTGAGCTGGTTTGGCAACAGTGTGTGTTTTCTTCCAAATGTGAAGTTAAATTGTGTTGTATCATGCCAATGTTAAAGTAGCTTGTTATGCATGTAATGTCACCCCTTCTTTAAAAAAATTAATCTCAGTGACTTCTTTGTGAAAGTACCTCAGGATAGTGTTCCACCCTGTAGCTCCAGCACTCAGGATGTTAATCCAAATTGGTCATCAATCTGGGCTCTATAGCGAGTTCCAGGAAGGAAGGCCTGGGCTAAAACAAAAACAAACCACCCCAAGAAGTTATTAAATACACCACCTTCCAGCACTGCCTTAAAAATTCTGATTCAGTGATCCTAGATGAGGCCCAGTTCTAATAGGAGTTATCCATAGATCTTGAGATTCATGGTAAACATGTCTTGTGGATTTAAGAGTTCAGACTTTGAAATCAATAAGATCCTTGCTGGAATTTGGGTGGTTTTGGACAAGTTATTTAGCCTCTCTGAGTCTCTATTTCTTCAGCTATTTTAAAAAGGTGGGGGGGGGGATAATGCGCTTGTTGTGCTGGTGTGAGTACCTCAGAACGAACCCACCTAAGCTGGATATCTCAGCATAAACATTTGTACTCTCAATATGCCTACAGCTAGATAGGAGCTAGAGACAGGTTAGTTTCCCGGAAGTTCAAAGGCCAGCTTACCTGTTTAATACAGCAGTAAAACAATGAGAAACCTCTAACAAGGTGGAAGACAAAAACCATACCATTCTACACATACACATCGTGGGGCGCATGCACCCACACACATGAACAAACATAACACTTACACAAGGGAAAAGAAATAGGGGTAAAAGGTAGGTAATGCCTCCTCCAAAAGATATAGGAGTAACCAACACAGAGCATGGCAGCAGGTGAGCACTCAGCACAAAAGGAGTTGCTGTTATCAGTAGTTTCATTGTTTTCCACTGTGTTTATCTTTACTTTCATTTATCTTTTTGGTTTTTTGTGGTACGGTCTCGCTCTAGTCCATCTAACCTGGAATTCACTATGTGGTCTCATGGTAGCTTCAAACTCATGTCAATCCTCCTATCTCTGCCTCCCTAGTGCTACAATTAAAGGTATGTGCCATCAGGCCTGGCTTTGTTTATCTTTTAAATGCATATTTCCTATTCTGTCTACTGAGTACTGTGATTGCAGGCCTGAACTATAGCACTTGGCTTGGAAATCTTGGGAATCTTGCTAGACCTTCTATCTATGAGTTGTGCTGAATTGGTGTACTAGTTATGAGAGTTTTATGAGGCACATAGAGAAACAAACTGAACTTATATATTGTATTTTGAGAAATTTATTTTAGGACACCATGTAGGAGTTAACTTTATATATATATTTTCCCCTTCTCTTTTTCATCCTGTACTATGCTAAGAAGCTTAAGCAAGATTTCACTACTTGATTTTACAGAAAGTGACATCAGAGATAAATAAGTATGTATGTGTGTGGTCTCCTCTTTCCAGAGTCAAAATCAAGGTAGTTTATAAAATGGTGCAAGCTCAGCCCTAACAATGTCCTAGTTCCTGTAAATGGAAACATTTTTCTTTAACATATTGATATTGATTTATAGACACCTGCTAACTCTTGTTAGACCCTTTAAGAACTGTACAGTTATATAGATGTGAGCCTTCCTTTTATTCATCATACAAGCTTACAAAATCCTACTTTCAAATAAGATCATTGCTAATTCTGCTGTGAAGACAGAGTTCTTTTTAACAAAAAAATGTGCTAAGTTAATATCTATGTTTTAGCTACATATTTTAAGATGCTTAATATTTACTAATTAATTTTAATGTGTGCTGAATGGTTCTGTAAAGATATTCTGTTCCAGGTAAATGGTATATGGAAGACACTTATAGAGAAAGAAGTATTAATTATAACCTTAAACGGTAGTTTAATATTTAATATATAATCAGTTGTTTTCAAAGTCAGATGCAGTCACATGGACCTATAGTCCCAGCTACTTGATAAGCTAAAGCAGAAGGCTCATTTGAGCTCAGAAGTTCAAGTTCAGCCTAGATAATATAGTAAAACCCCATCTCAAAAAAGAAAGAGGGGTTGGGAATGGCTCAGCAGTTAAAGGTGCATGCTTGAAAAAGCCTGGGTTCAGTTCCCCAGCAGCCATATAAAGCGTGAGGCAAAGTGACACATGCGTCTGTGATCCCAAGTTGTCTATGACAATAGCAAGTGAAGCCAGGAGAGTCTGAAGCTAGTGGGGCAGCTAGTCTGATATTCATTTGCATTCTGGCAATTAGTTTACAGGTACAAGAGCCCCTGGCCTAAAGAAGGTAGAGCACAGGCACCTCCGAGTTGTCCTCTGACCTCCACACAGGCACCGTGGCATGCACCTATGGACACACAAATAAGTGATTAAAATTAAAAATTATTTTCTAAAAGAGAGGAAGAGAAGGGAAGAGAGAAAAGGGAGGAAAGGAGGGAGGGAGGGAAGGAGGGAGGGAGGGAGGGAGGGAGGGAGGAAGGAAGGAAGGAAGGAAGGAAGGAAGGAAGGAAGGAAGGAAGGAAGGAAGGAAGGAAGGAAGGAAGGAAGGAAGGAATATTTTCTTAAAAGAATATAATGGTCTTTACCATCAATATATGATGCTTTCTCTTTTGTTGTTAAGATTGAGGCTAAGGTGATATGGGTTCGTAGTATGACACAGTATTACAGACATCTCACTTGTGACTGTTACTTATATTTGCAGACTGGTTGCATGCTGCTTCTCCATCCATTGCCCACCCCAAAGTTTCCCAGCCCAATACTCCCAGTGCCCATTCACTCTGAATTACTAACATCACTTTGTGGCCAAAGGCAAGAATTGTCTAAAGCACCAACATTTCCTCTCTACCACCAGGTTGTCCATCCCATAGACACTTAGGAGTAGAATTTGACAAATCTACCCAGGCCATATCTGTCATGTTTTGAAAGGATTTAGCTTTGTAAGGAAAGTAAAAATGTAAGAAAGACATTTAAGCTGATATTACTGAGTTTATCTTTTATTTATTTTTATAAATTTTGTTTTGGTTTGTTTTTTGAGGTAGGGTCTCACTCTAACCCAGGCTGAACTGGAATTCACTGTGTAGTCTTAGGGTGGCCTAGAACTCATAGTGATCCTCCTTCTACCTCTGCCTCCCGAGTGCTGGGATTAAAGGCGTGCACCACCACACCTGGCTCCATGAGTTTAATTTTTTTATTAAACTATTTTTTGCATGTGTGTGGTATACATGGGTGTGTGTATCTGTGTTTGTATGTGTGGGCACATGTGTGTTTTGAAATGTGTGCATGTGAAGGCCAGAAGTGAACCTCAAGTGTCTTCCTCGATAATTCCATACCTTACATTTTTGGTTTTTTGATGCAGAGTCTCAGCTCAGAATCACTCTATGGCCTGGGCTGACCACTTACCTCAACTTCCCAAGTGCTGGAATTAAAGGTGTACGCTACTACACCTGGATACACCTTAGTTTTGAAGCAGGGTCTCACACTGAATCTTGAGCTCACTGACAAGCTGTCTCTGCCTCCCAGGACTTGGAATGACATGTGCACCCCACATCTGGTTTTTACATGGATGCTGAGTATACAAACTCAGGTCCTCATGCTGGTGCAGCAAGTACTTTACCTGCCCCAAGTTAAGCCCCAAGCTTAACTTAATTTTTTAAAACCTTGAAATTAAATATTTGGGTAATATGTAATTTATATTACTTTTGAAATAAAAAATATGTTTCAAGCATAAATATTATTTTTCCTCTTCCTTCACCAGCACTAGGGATTGAACAGGGCGTCACACAAGCTAGGCAAGTACTCTATCATTGGGCTGCATTCCCTAGCATAATACTCAAATATTTTAGTTTCTCGCTTGAATACTTTTAATACTATATATTTTGATTCAAGTGCTTATTTTACTTATTATAGTTTTAAAATATTATCATTGAATTTTTAAAAATTTTTTTAATATTTAAAAATTTTTAAACTTTTTATTTGCAAGCAGAGAGAGAGCGAGTAAACACTAGGGCCTCCTGCCACTGCAAACAGAACTCTAGGTGCATGTGCACTCTGTGCATCCAGCTTTACATAGGTACTGGGAAATCGAATCTAAGCTGTCAAGCTTTGCAAGCAAGTACCTTTAACCACTGAGCAATCTCCAGCCTTTGAATTTTTAAAATAGGTTTTGCTGGGTTGCCTAGTGTATCCTAAAATTTCTGGACTCCCACTCCTACTTCAGCCTCCAGAATATCTGAGACAAAAGGCATATACCACTACACTTGTCTCATTCAAGTACTTGTTTTAAATTAAGATTAAATGAAATTATATTGAACATTGCAATTCTAAACTAGAATACCATTCTTTAAAAAAAATGCCAAATGTCCATAAAACCAAATTTTGGTTTCAGATAATGGGATTTAATATTTTTCAGAGCTAAGGTAAAGTGCTTGCCATGGAAGCATGAGGACTGGAGCTTGGCTCTCCAGCATCCACAGAAGTACCAGATAGGTGTGGTGCATATGAGCCCAAGTGTAGGATAAATCCTAGACCTGCTGAATGGAGAGCTCTGGGCTCAAGTGAGAGAACCTGACTCAGAAAAATTAAGAGGAGAGAGATGGAAGATACCACCCAGGTTAGCTTCTGGCCTCCCACACACATTCATACCCATACACATGTGCCCACATACACACACGTCACATACACATACAAAAAAATGAGTGATAGCCTGGGGATGTAGCTCAGTGGTAGAGTGCTTTCATAGTATGCACAGTACCTAGGTTTTATCACCAGCCATGAAAAATAAAGTATGCATAAGAACTGTGCTTGGAAAGGAGCATGACATGATGAAAAAAATATTTATTCTTTTTCTTCATTTATAGAAGAGTATGTGTGTGTGTTGCTCAAATTCAAACATAGGACCTTATACATTCTAAACATACTTTCCCACTGAGCCACACCTGTGATCCTCTAAACGTTTTTAAATTACCCTAAAAATTATTAGTATAGAAGTAGCTATTTTGCTAAATTCTGAAAAATATTATTTGATTTGTTGATGAGTGTAAGAAATGAGCTATTGACTAATATATTGTGAAGACCCAGTCAACATGAACTTGACCATAGCTCTATGTAGGAATGTAGGCTGTTTTAGCTGTGTTTGCTCTCACTCTTCTTAAGGGAGCTGCAGCTTAAGAGCAAAGTGAAAGGATATGCAACACAAAGCCATATAGCTAAACACTAGAGATTGTCTCCTAAGATTTATGCTAGAATCTGTAACAGATCACTCTAAGAAAGATTTGAGGGCTGGAGAGATGACTCAGTGGGTAAAGCACTTGCTCCTCAAGCACAAGCATCCGAGTTTGTATCTGCAGAAGTCACATTAGTGCCAGAAAAGGCTGTGCACACTTGGAATCCCATAACTGGGCTGGCAGAGACAGGGAATCCCAGAGTTTACCTGCTGGCTAGTCTAGCCAAATCTGTGAGCTTAGGTGCAGAAGAGAGACGCTGCCTCAAAGAAGGTGGAAAGCAATCAAGTGAGGCATCTTGATGTCAAACTTTGGCTTCCAACTGCGCGAGCAAATAAAATAGCCTGCAACCATAGCAATCATCACTTTAATTTTTTTTAATTTTGGAGGCTGGAGAGATGGCTCAGTGGTTAAGGTGCTTGCCTGCAAACCCTAACAACCAGAGTTTGAGTCCCCAGTACCCACGTAAAGCCAGATGCACAAAGTGGAAGCTCTGGCATGCCCATTCTCTCTCTCTCTCTCTCTCTCTCTCTCTCTCTCTCTCTCTCTCTCTCTCTCTCTCTCCCCCCCCCCCCCTTGGAAATAAATAAAATATTTAATTTTTTTAATTTTTATATTAAGGAGGTAATTTAATATATCCTGAGGGTTGAGAAATCTGACAACAATTGTTAGAAATCTAGAGGTTTTATGAGTTACACATTAGATTTTTGGTGAATTTCTGACTGAAGTCAAGAAGCAAGAAGACCTTTGAAACAATGTGTAACCTTGGAAAGAGGAATTTTTCACAGAGTTTGCTCCTGAGTAGCTCTTTTAAAAACGAAAAAAAATTGGTTGGAGAGATGGCTCAGCACTTAAGGCACTTATCTCCCATGTCCAAGTACCCAGGTTCAATTCCCCAGTACCCACATAAGCCAGATGCACAGAGTAGCACATGCCTCTGGATTTTGTTTGCAATGGCTAGAGGCCCTGGTGCACCCATATACTCATACATACACATTCTCTCTCTCTCTCTCTCTCTTCCCCCCTCCTTGCAATTAAATAAATCATAAATAAATACAAAGGCTGGGGGAGACTTTGTTGGTGGAATGCTTGCAGAGGGATGTCACAGGCCTCTAATCCCAGTACTTGGGAGGCAGAGGCAAGAGAATCAGTTGTTCAAGGTTGTCTTCAGATACATAGTGAGTTTGAAGCCAGCCTGGGCCACATGAGACCTTTGCCCCCCCCCCCAAATAAAAAGAAGATGAAGCAGCCTGATGTTACAGCTCACACCTTTCATCCCAGCACTCAGGAGGCTGAGGTGGGAGGATCAACTTGAGTTTGAGGCCAGCCTGGGCTACAGAGTGGGTTCCAGATCAGTTTGAGCTAGAGTGAGACCCTGCCTCAGCCAAAAAAAAAAAAAAAAGAAGGAAAGAAAAAAGAAAGAAAGAAGAAAAATGAGTGTATTAGCTAGTTGATGGGTTCTTATGCATAGGGAAAATGGCAAAAAGTAAAGTGATGGTAGACTGCATTTTAACTAATTCATCCAGGAAAATAGATATATAACGACATTAGAAATAACATACTCAAGGCTGGATGGAGCCCAGTGGTGAAGTGTGTGCCTAGCGTGTGCAGGACAGTGGGGGAAAGAAAAACAAATCAATGAATCTAAAATCTCAAGGCTTGCTCCATGTCACACCATGTATTGATTTTAATAGATAGCTCTTTCTGATGTTTTCATTTTCAGTCAGAAAAACATTGAGACTGCCAAAAAGAATCACCATACCTTGTTCTATCAGTGACCCTACAAATCAAGGAAAGCTACTAAAGCTTGAGAGAGAGAGAGAGAGAGAGAGAGAGAGAGAGAGAGAGAGAGAGAGAGAGAGAGAGAGAGAGAACAGGGGAGAGATACTAACACTGTCACTATGCTGTTTGTGTAGTGTTACAATTCTGTAGGCCAGTACTTCTTTACATTTATTAATTCCAATATCTTCCCACAACTCCATAAAGTAATACTATTATCTCTCTTTTACAGATAAGGAAACTAAGGCCTAGGGAGATTAAATAAGCTATCCAAGTTCACATAGCTCTTAAAAAACAGCTGGAACTCAAATGTACCCTAATCTAAAACAGGGGGCTCAATTAAAACATTTATACTGAACAAAGGCTATAATGCATGTGGATTCAATGTTTATCTTATTTGCTTCATATTCAAAATGACTGATTTAACCATCCGCAGAAACTACACAGTATTATGCTTGGCTCTCAGAATTTATAGTCTTATCCAGAGGTGTTTCTCAGAATTAATGCAAGTAAAAGTACTCCTTCATTTATAAGAGGTCTTTATTTAAAGTTCATTAGTTCATTTATACATGTGCTTTTTCCATAAAATACTTAGTTGTGGTCTTGGTTCTGAAGCCACGGGCAAATGTGCCCTAACCATATGGCCCTACAGAAACTTTGACCTACTTGAATATATAGATTATGGGTCTTTTTTTGTCATACTTTAGCTATGTATGCATATTTAAAACCACATATCTTAAAATAGAATTACAATCGAAATATTTTCTCTATTCCCATTTTTCTTTTTTTCACACCTATTCCCACTTTTCAATAGCTAATTTTATTCATGTTCATCTTTGACATTTCTGTCTCCATCACTTCTAGGGCCAATTTTGAGTCATTTCAGCAACAAGATTGTGAGAGGGCTTTAGGATGTAGCGCGAGTACAGAAAGGAGGGCTCAAGAGAGGGGAAAGCTGGCAGGGGTGCTATTCATCTACTGCAGCTCAAAATTCAAGCAAGGTGGCTAATTGATTTTCTAAGGAGACAACTGTCCGTTCTGTTGAATGATGCTTATGAAAGTCACTCACTATGTTTTATCTCATTTTACATTTGAATGTACCTTAAAACATAATATACCTTTGGTGTCCTAACAGTGAGCTTGAGCCAGATGCCTATTTATAGGTAGTTAAAATAGTCAAGCATTACCTAGAATATCAGTGCCTTTAAAGGCTCTTAGCAATGAAAAGTTATGGGTGTTTTTTTTTAATACTAAAATGTGGGTTGTGGATATAGATCAATGGTAGAGTACTTAACTTACCATGTACAAGACCCTGAGTTTGAATCTTAGCACTGTAAAAAATAAAATATGGTTAAACTGGGCATGGTGGTACACGCCTTTTTAATCCCAGTACTCGGGAGGCTCAGTTAGAAGGTTCGCCATAAATTGGAGGCCACCCTGAGAGTACATAGTGCATTCCAGGTCAGCCTGGGCTAGAGCGAGACCCTACCTCAAAAAACAAAAAAAGTGAATAAATAAATAAAATGTTGTTACTAATACCAGATCTGTGGCATCAGCTTTATTTAAATCATAATGAAAACACTACTTGTGAAAAACAGAAAACCACATAAAAATCCTTAGATGAGCTCATGAATTCCTGAAAGAAATCATGCCATCACTTTTAAAACTTTGTTTTAAGGAACATTTATTCAGTATTTATCATACACCCACTGCTGTGCTTTATACACTGCTTTCTAGGATGTGGTTGTCATGACCTGTGTGGAAGGAAGGATGATATGAAATCATATTTACAGACTGCTCTTTTTTCCTACTGCATCATTAGTTTTAATTAGTATTTTCTACAATTCATACTCCAGCTATAGTAATCAATTAAAAGAAAAAAACTGTTAAGAGATTGTGATGTCAGAAAAAAATATTCCCTTGTTAGAGGCAAAATAAGAAAGCAGAAGTCTTCAAGGAAGCAAAGTGTGTGTGTGTGTGTGTGTGTGTGTGTGTGTGTGTGTGTGTGTGTGTGTGTGTGTGTGTTACTAAAAATATTACTGTTAAGGTGAAAATTACTTTTTATGATTTTCTTATATGTTTATAATAAATATGAGATTTATCTTGAACTTTCAGGTCATGAAAGTGAAAATTCAAGATTTATAAAACTTTCAGAATTGACTCTAAAGTGACAAAATGTAGTTGTAATTACAAATTGAAAATAATTTTGAAAGAGAAGTAGTTACTAGGTAAGGTTAAACAAGATTAAATGATTTATGGCCATTTTATAATATAATGATAGTCTTCATTTTAAGCTACAATGTAAAGTGCTTTATTCAGAGATTAGGTATTGTGGCAGAAGCTAAAACTGCCTTTTTTATAACAGTGCCAGAATACAACCTCTTTTTCTTTTTGCACTAACAAGACTGCTTTACCACCACAGCCCACTCTAAGTAATTAAATCAATCCTTTGTACTTACCGTATTCTCCTCTAGTGACGGTACTAGATCTGATTATATGCCTCATGCATATTCAAAGTACCACACTGACAGCTCTTTAATGAGCTCTTACTTAATCAGTATGAACAATGTTCATCTTGTTCTTTTTTTCCTCATGCATTAGAACTAGGAACAGTTGGGAAAAATGAAACATCCAGCATTCATTTGAAAAATATATTGTACTTTGAAAAGTGTCTAAGCTGAGGAAGTTGCATTCTGCCCTTTAAAAGTCTGATGGACAAATTGGATTACTAGTATTGGATTAAATAACAAATGGTTAAAGGAGAAATGAGAAAAGCTTACTGTGATCACAGGCCTTAATATTTTTTGTTACTTATAAAGCTAAAGGGGTCTTTAACCAGTTATTAAAGTCAATATTAATTTGTAATGGTTCAACTTACTGGCTTTTAAAAAGCTTTTTAAATTTAAAAAATTTTTAAATTCCTATAAACAATATATTAGAAGAAGCTTCAGTTTTTATTACTAAGCCAAGTACAAATTCCATTGTATGCTACCTCAAATAATGACTTAGTGATTCAGAATTGGTTTAGTTTATTTCAGTTAATTTAAATAAGCTATGTAGCAATGTGTAATGTGTCTTTAAATATTTATTGTTAGGCCTTTAGAAATATAAGGTTCTTTTGTTATTAGTCATTTCCTAATAATTAGGGGAGGATATCTTTGGTTCTTACCTAGAAATGATAGTCATGAGTTAGACTGAAAATAACATAGCAGCACATCAGCATTATTATACTCAAGGAGGCAGTATTCCATTGAAGAAAATGATGATAATTTAGGAGTAGGCTAGTCAATTCTAGTATTGCCTGAAAGCCTCAATTATAGGTTAAGTTAAACTCAAAACAAAGTTTTAATATGTCTATATTTTAAGAAGCCACGTGAGTTATGAACACAGGAATTATTAGATCTTTAAACAGAGAATAAAATATCATAAATCTACACCTATTACTATGGCACACATGTGTCATTTCACTGATCAAAAAGCTTTCACCAGGGTACAATTGGCCTTTTTCCAAATCGAAAGCTTTTTCTCAGCTTTTTCTCTTTACTCTTTCTTCTTTTGTTGCTACCCAGGGATTTGTGCCTATCACAGCCTGTATCACATGACCAGTGTCAAGACATCACATGGCCAAAATGAATACAAAACCAGCTACCCTGAAGGAGATTAAAAATACTGTAAAATAATAAAGACTTTTGTTTAGCCTCTACAGCAGTCTATCTTGCTGGCTTCACACCATTCATTTTTAACAACACTTAATGAAGGCATGTATCATCACTGTCCTCCCTAATGATGGAACAACAGATAGCTATTTTAAAAGCATACTCTGAAATTCATGTGTAATCTTTTGCCCACAAATTGACTTTTTACATTAAATTATAAATTTTAATTTTTTCTTTTTTTAATGTGGAAATAGCTAAATTATGACATGCCCATAATTTATGTAAGCATTAAAAATAAATAAATATTTAAGACAGCAAGGCAAAATATATCCTATTTCATTTATATAATATTATCTCACTGAAGTTGAAAGAAAATATACATGTGCTTGATAGATGTAGCAGTCTGTGGTTTGCAAGGCAGTATGCTGGCCTATAACAGAGCCTACTACTTGAGAAAAGAAATAAATAGAAAGATAGGAAGGTATGGAAAAGAAGACATGATTTTTTATACAATTATACCTCTGTATTGTTTGAATGTTTTTAAACAGACTGTTTTCAAACTTTAAAAGGTACTATCTCAATGAAGAGGAAAATACAATTTAGGGGATCAATTTTAGCAGTGACATTTAACTTATTAAATATTTAAGTTAAACCTATAGATGCTGTGCAAGAGTTATACTAACAATATTAAATAATGATATAGCAAAACAAGGTGTAATTCAGGAGAGAAAGGAAAATGTGGCCAAATTTTAATATTTTCCTTAAGTATAACTATGACAGCCTACATGTTCTACATGAACAGTACCAACAATATACTCTAATGCAATATAATCTTCAGTATACTGGCCTTTGTGAGGGGAGGGTAGAGTGATAAAGATAATGGAAGAAATGTGAGATACAGCAAATTTTAACTATCTCCTGCTTATAGTTACTTTATAATCCAAAATGGTCTATTCTAATAACATGTTTTAAACGTTATTTTCATTGTCTTCTGTTTTTCTCAAAGTGCTGTAGGTTATTTTTTGTAGCCTTATCATTTATATGTACTTAATAACTTGTAAGTAGTTTATCTTATTGGGTTGATGAGTTCCAGGGTGGAATTTATACATAACTTATTTTACTTTCCATTAGGAAAATAAGAAAAGTAAGTTGTTACAAGTAAAAGCTTTCACACAGTCTCTGGACTTCTCTGATCTTCCTGCTAGTCTCAAGATTTTCATAATGATTTTTTATTTTTTTTAAATCATGACCATATGTCTGTCAGCACTCTGAGTTCCTCATTGAAACATAATAGCAAGTCAGCCTCTGGGGAGGATTTAAAAGGTGAAACATTTTGTTTACAGTACTTAGTGTTACTATAATCTACAAGTATGTTCAGGGGACTAAAATATACATACTGAATAATACCAGCTTTAGAAGATTGGCGTCAGAGCTTTTGAATGCTGATTTTTTTTTTCTTTTGCTCAGACCTTGGTCTTTAGATAATTTAATGTAATGTAATGCAATATATAGTATTGGAGTAACTAAAATATTTTTCATGTCTAAAAACAAGTTGTGTGCTGAACTGATTTGGCCTGCAAATGTCCTATAACAGTGTTACTCTTCATGAACTCTAGGAAGGAACACCGAAGAAGAAGAAGCTATGATGCAGGAGTGGTTTATGTTAGTGAACAAGAAAAATGCCTTAATAAGGAGGATGAACCAGCTCTCTCTTTTGTAAGTACTCCTGGTTAAACTTGTTTTCCTAAAACACTGATCAGTCTTGGGCTTTTTCTTTTTACCTTCCTTGAGCCTTCATATTTATTAGGCTAATTTTCTCACTCCTTAGAAACCTTGTAAATAAACAGACTTCATGTGTACAGTAAGAATTTATACATGGACTGATAGAAACCAAAGGAAAGTGTTTACGATTTTAAAAACTTGAAGGAATAGGAATGGTTTTTGTTTTTTTTTTTTTAAAGCCACTCATTCAGAAGAGAATTAGAGGAATACCCACTAGAAAAAAATGAAATTTATTGAACAAATACTATGCTAAAAATAAAATTTAATAAATTACCTGACAGTAATCTTAGTAAGATTTTAATAATTAAATGGATACTAGGCAAAACATAAACATTAATCTGTAATGGCATTTAGTTCATTTTAGAACTTAACACTCATTTCTGCTCACTAGCAGTGTTCTTACAGTATGCCCCCAACTGTGGGACTGGGTCAGCTCACCATGTTTATTTGGATGAAAAAACTCTAATTTTGTAATTTCTGTCTTACCTGAACTTGATAAAGGAGTTTCAATCAAGCACAAAACTTGCCCAGAACTTTTCATTTATCTGTGTATTAAATTTGCACTGATAATAATTGATATTTTTATATTCTTTTCATATGGAGTTTTGAAGAAAAGTGTTTGTTGTGAGCTATGAAAAACATTTAGAATAGAGTCTTATTTATGGCACTTAGCACAAGAAACATTCAAGAATGGGGTTACTTATTGTCAAATTAAAATATCCCTCTGTGCCATCCATTGAAGGAAGAAAGTAAATAGCAGTAGCAAATATTCAATTGAGGAAGATTTTAGGTTTATATATCATTTGTTTAGAGTGGCTTAAAGTTAAGTAGAAAAGCCAGTTATGAGTCCTAAATCAATGTAACCTAAAGGTTCTTTTAAGTGTTTAATGATTTAGTAATTAGCATATTGATGAACTTTTGCAACTTGCCTAGGGAAAAAGAACATGACTTAGAACGAAGGTATGAGCTACTGAACCGGGAACTGCGGGCAATGCTAGCCATTGAAGGTAAGAAAAAGTGCTGGAGTGAGGTTTGTGAAATCTCAGTTGTCAAAGAGATTTAAGGAGTGTAAAACACATCTGGTTTTACTAGGTCAGTTCTACCAGGTTCCTACAACAGTTGCAAATAAATGCCTTGGAGGCAGAAGGCAGTATCCATATAAACCTAAGGAACCTGATTCAAATAATCATTATGTGTGCAGTTAAGAACAAAATTACCTTAACTTTTGGTTCAGTAGAATAAACTTCCATGGAAGATAAACTATAAGGGTCTAATTGATTTTAATTACATCTTATTTACATGCAGTTTAAAGTTCTTCTACCAAGGGGTTTTAGAAAAGATTTACTTTTATTTTTCACCTTTATATTATAAGTTTCACAGTAATGTTTAATTGATGTCATTGGAATATGTCACATTCTAGTCGACAATACTACTGTAGTTCTGTTCTATTTTGTTTTGTTTCCTGAGACAAAGTCATCTTGCTCTTTAACCCAGTCTGGTCTAGAACTCACTTTGTAACCCAGACTGGCCTTGAACTTATGGTAATCTTCCTCCTACTGGGATTACAGGTGGGAACCACTATGTCTGTCCTATTAAGTGAAAATCTAGGCAAGAAAAAAAAACACTTGCCCACTTTTCATAATTTAGGTGACTTGTGTTGGCATCCTATGAATGTTCATATCAGTAAACACCAGCTAGCCTAATTATAGCACTCACTACATATGATTTTTAAAAGTTCCTAGGTATTTTGTAACACTCTTTTCCTTATATCTCTTAGTTGAAAATGTCATGTAGTTCAAAGATTTCTGCTAAAAAGCTAATCCTTGGGGCTCTGTAAAATGGATCTTTTGTCTAATCAATGCAAATTGATTTTCCTATTCTATATTGACCTCTTAACCTGCTGACTGTCCACAGTAATTTCATTCTGCATCTGATAAAGTACCCGATCCATAATAAGTCAATTCTAATTAGTTCAGAAACTAGAAATTTAAGTCTGTAAGGAAAAGCCAAGTCATATTCTTAAAATATTTTAAATAATATTACTATGAAATAAAATATCGCCTTATTTGTGACATTATATGTTATAAGAGCTTTATCTTCAGTTATTTTTTTCATCTAGGATCTCATTTGATAAATATCACTGATAACATTTGCATATCATTTTAAAGCTTGATTTTCTCTAGGCTTCAATTTGTTAATTTCTTTCAACTGGCTATCCAAATTTATCATATACCATTAATAACTATCAAATTTGTCAACGTAATGTTTTAAACTTTGTGAAATTTGCCACTGAAGTAAAGTGCACAAGTACACTAAATGGTATTTTTCCTCTGGATATAATACTTCTAGTGATAGTGTGATTTTTAAAAGAAATCAGAAAGCTAAATAGTCGAAAAGTTGATGCAACAGATACTATTTAGGATATATGTCTATGTGTAAATAATATGTATATAACAGTATATTCTTCATAGATTCATTGAATATTATTCTCATTATAGTGTATAAAGCTTTTTCTTTAACCCATCCTCTTCTGTATAGAATGAGAAATTGTCCATAAGGATAAAAGATCCTAGTTTCTTGGGCCATTTGATCCCTATATATAGACTTACAGCCTCAAATCTACTGTTTTTTCTGCCTGGCGTTTTTATACATATAAAGGAGCAATAGAAGGCATATTTTAAAATACTTTTGATGCAACTAATACTCTTGAGTTATCATGTTTCTCCCTCCCTCCCTCTTTTCCTCCCTTACCATTCCTCCCACCTTCCACCCCCCCACACACAAATACTTTAAATTACATTGTCCTGTGATTGTGCCTCAAATCTCTGTGTCAGTTTCCATTAAAGGAAAAAGGAGTTCCGAGGAAAGGAGCAGCCTGTTGATTACAAATAAAGACACTTTCTTGCAGAGATGTCTGTCTCAGTAGCCTGGGCTGGACATAAGCAGGGCCATCCTAGCGTGGTGCTTGTAATTGTGAAGATCAGCTGTATGAAGATGGTGTCCTCTGAGCCAACTCTAGCATGTACACATGTGCACTCAGTAGCCTTTTCCAGTGTGAAAACACTACAGATAAGCATATACATAGACAACACTAATTGGTTTTGTTTTGCTTTCCTTTGTTTGAAAGTTCATTCCTCTTTTCGGATCTCTTCTTAGGAGCAATAGGATGGTTTTTTTTTTTTTTTTAGTAACAAACTAAAATTTTTTTATCTGCTGCTGAAAGCATCCACCAGGTGAAAAGCATAGAATATTAATAGCTGTAGCAAACTAAAAGAAATATTAACAGCTGGGTTTGAGAGGAAAAAATTCAATACATTCGTTCTAAGAATCCATAATTACTGTCCTGTCTTTTACATTTTTCTGAGGTGTTTTCATAGCAGGAGTTTCACTCTACTGAGCTAAGTTGTAGGTTCCCCCGAGCTAACAAACATCTTTTAGATACTTTTCCTATAGTTTTTTTTATTGTTGTTGTATTCCAGACTATTTAATGCTCCCTTAGGAAAGATAAATACATTTTTGCACACATTGCAGTGGGCTCTTAGAAAGTGGTATGTTCATTTTCTGCACAAGAAATGGATCTTCTCTAGGATTTTGTACATCTTGATTTATTCTCAGCTTAGAGTTTGAAGTGGGTGCTCTTCTAAAGGGATTTATGCATAGGTTCACTATTTTTGTAGTTATGGTTTATATGATAAGCTTTTTATATTTAAAATCAATATGTAATCCTGTGGAGGAGCTTATCCCCTAAAACCCCATTTGTAAATCTATTTTAGCTTTGTTACACAGCACAGCCACAGTCTTCCATAGATTGATTAGGTACAGCAGTAGAATCCTATCAAATGGCCTGTTCTGATGATGATGCAAACTCTTTCAGGATTGCTAGTTGACTGGAACTAAAGATAAGGCTTCACTGCAGTCCCCCAATGTGCTCTTTACAAAACTAGTGTTAATTTTCATCAAAGTGCAGGTTTATTTATAGTGGCAGGGTTGAAGGCTCACTACCAGAACTTTAGATTCTTTCTACAAAGTGGTTATAGGTATTTTCTTGACTTTTTATTTTCAAGGTAATTATCAACTTCAGTAAATAAATTGAGTCACAAAATGAATAATTGGCCCTATCTATGAAAATGAGTGCTGTTTTTTTTAATTAACAAAACAGCTCAGTGCAGATGGACATAAACAGAATCTCTTTATTTCAACACTTTGGCTCAAGTGCAGCATCAAAACTTAACCCTATTTGTTCTGAGAAGATACAGTTTTTGTACCAAAAGTATATTGGGATCTTTAAATTAATCAGAACCCACATTATAGTCCGAGCTATAACCAGTGCAGCTGGCCAGCTAGCTGTGACTAGTGTTTACATGAGTAATCCTTTCTTAAAATGCCTAACAGGTAACACATAAACTTATATGTAGATTTTTAAAACATGACATATCTAGATGAAGCAGTTTAATAGGGGATTTTTTAAACTTAGCCTTGAGCATAAAAGTATAAATCTTAATTAATTTTAAGTGTAATATTATTTGTAAGTGATCAAAATAGTTTGCTTAATTTCTCAAATTAGCATTCAAATATATGTGTGCATATATAATTTATTCCCACTATGAGAAAGCAAATACAAAATAAGTCTAATTTTACTCAAAACCTATTCACTGCACACAGGTATTTTCTCTCTATTTGACTAAGATTTTATAGTATTGTATTTAGTAACAATCTACAGGGAAAAAAATCTCTAAATTTATGCTAGAATAGCTTAAATTCTTCTGTCTATTGAATGATAAAAATATTACCTAAATATTTTCAGTTTTAAAATGTTTATCCAGTTATAGAAAATAGATTATCTCAATAGGAAAAAATGAGCTTAAAAAATTATTCTATACCTAAGGGTTTAAAAGGGTTTAGCTTTTGTTCATAATGTTAAAGTTCTAATTTTTCCAACATGAAAGAAACCCTGGTATTTAAGATTACTAATTAAAGCCTTAAAGGTGACTGGTCAAGTTCAGAGGAGTAATTCAATTTAAAATTTATGGGTTTTGTTGCTGTTACTTTTTCTTGGCTGAAATTTTTAATTTTCTATGTAAATAATTTTTAATTCCTATTTGTAAAGTTATCAAAATATTTCATAAGTAAAGAATTATAACTCCTATGTACATTCAGAAAGATTTCTTGATAAATTATATTCATCAAAACTATTAATTTAATAATGATAATGTTAGTTGCAATTTTCATGAATTTAGCAGGGTCTTTTCTGGGCTAATCTTTCTGAAACTATGAATTAGACAGAATCATCTCAACCTGGAGAGTCCATTCATTTACTCGCTCTGTAAATATGCCTGACTTAAAAATCAGATGAGAAAAATTTCCAGCATTCCTGAGTCCTTAGTTTCATTTCAAATCAGAGTTAAAATTGTGAAAGATGTGGATTCTCTTCCATTTTGCTTATTATTAAAATTTTTGTATTCAAACAAAGCTTTCCATAAATCCCCTTATTCCTCTCCATGCTGTAGAATAGTTCACTTTCTATATGAGACTGTAATAATAATCAGTTATTTAATGTTTTGTGGTGTTTTATATGGGGTTTGGATAATTAACATGGCATGTTCCATATATGTGTATTTTTGTGTTTGAGCTTACAATGAAAGCAACAGTAAAAAAAACTGAGTGAACTTATAGCTGCTTGCAGCCAGTCTAGCTTTTATTGCATGATGATGCATCTCATTTTTAATTTGTAAATACAAGATAGTATTCCCTGTAGCACCCTTTGCTTTCATAAAGCTGCTGAGCAGTTTGCTGTCTTGAATAAATTTTGCTTTGGAGGGGGTTGTGGGGGATTTGAACCAGCACATTCTTGTGTGGCTTGTGAAGATTCACATGGTAACCAGCGGTGAGCATTGTTAGGTTTATCTGAATAAGCACCAGCCATGTGAGTTTTAACATGATTGCCCAGGGCAATGGAGAGAGGAGAGAAACCCCGAAAGGATTGTGCCTCTCCGTGTTTTCTGGAAATGTTATTTGCTGGGTGGAGGGGGCTGGAAGAGTCAGTGGCCAGAGTCCACCCCCTGCCCCCCAAAGTTGGTGTCCTGTTTCTCTCTAGGTCCTCATTTGTTCTGCTATCTGCCTCATCATCGACTTCTTCTTTTCATTGTTTACCTTCCTAATGAGGGAGGCGGGGTAGACTTCGGGTTGATTGACAGCTACAAGCCCTTACAGTCTGGCCAGAGAGCTCTTGGCTTTGGTTTCAAAAGTGTTTAAAATGTTAGATTTTGGTCCTATTTTTATTAAATGAAGCTAATGTCCATCTTAAATCCTCACACCAACAAAGGTTAGAGTACATATTTTCAGGGCCTAAAATTTTCTTAAAATGGCCCCACCCATGAAAAAGGCACTACATTACCCGTAGGATCTTCCGACCTTTAACATGGGTTTCAAAAAAGATATATATTTTTTCCTTTTCGAAAGTGCTTTGATTTGAAACCACCCAGCAAATGTCTCCAAGAGAAAACTGGCTGTGATGCTAGAGAGCTGCAGTGTAATGTTGCAGAGCAAATTTATTTTTTTTACTTCAAAGAAAAATGCTAATTAGCCGATTCACTACTTTTAAAGTTATTGTGAAGCATATGGCGCCCAGTGTGAGATACATCCAACTGCTAAAATAGAGCTAGGAGGAAATTAGTGAAGAATGGGCTGTTTGGGGTAAGAGTGGGGGTGGGGAGGAGGGTAGTTCTTAGGCAAATTCTCTAACCTTTCCAGAATGATTTTCTTGGCGGCTCTCTACTTCCCCGCCTCCTCATTTACCCACTCCCCTTACCCCAACCCCTGGGCCAACCTCTCCTGGTCTCCTGCTTCCCTCCCCCACTCAGTTTGGATTCAGGTGTGCACCTCAGACTGGTAGTGGCTCACACAGATCTCTAGCAGGTTCCTACCAGTCCCCATCTGTGGGAAATCGTTGGCAAGTAGGGTCTTCGGGATAAAACCCTCACTATGACAGCCAGACTCCCCGGAAAACACTTTCTAGTAGCTCCATTAACATGGTTTGCTGAGAGACATAAGAAAACCAGAAAAGGCGGGAAGGGGAGGGCAGAGAGAGGCCCGGGCTGGTGGGTAACTAGCCTCCTGTCCCCTGCAGACTGGCAGAAGACCGAGGCCCAGAAGCGACGGGAGCAGCTCCTGCTGGATGAGCTGGTGACCCTGGTGAACAAGCGTGATGCTCTTGTCAGGGACCTTGATGCCCAGGAGAAGCAGTGAGTGGGCCTTGGGGCTGGGATCCAGTGAAGCCATCTACTGAAAGGCCAAGAAGTTTGTGGAAAGTTCATTTAGAGATGTGAGAGGGCTGCTCTGGCCAAGAGCTCCCCTTTTGGCTTGGGATCCAAATATTAGTGGGAGGGGAGGGAGCGGCTCTCCTCTCCATGAAGAAAAATAATTTTATTTCCTGTTTGTCTGACATCCAGGGCGGAAGAAGAAGATGAGCATTTGGAGCGAACTCTGGAGCAAAACAAAGGCAAGATGGCCAAGAAAGAAGAGAAATGTGTTCTTCAGTAGCAGTCAGACCAGAGCCTCTCTGACATCTTGGTCTTAGACCAGAAACAGTCAAACTCACTGATTTAAAACTTTTTTACATTTGTTTGGCTGGATTATACCTGTACCACCACCCTTTCCTCCTTTCCAGATAATACAAAGAACTCCAAAATAGCTTTGTTTAAGGAATTTTTTGTGAGTTAATCATCACATCATTTTTTAAATCATATGAAATAGATTTGCACAGACATCTTGTGAATGGTATTGAAGATACTCAAGAAATTTCAAAAAAGGGAAAAATGTTTCTTTCATTTTTTTTAATAAGAGGAAGATTTGAAACATTTTGATTGTTAGTGTTGGTAAATAGCATAGTGAGGGGTGGGGCAAAAGTGAGATAAGAAAATTGTTACAATTTTTCCAGTCCTCCCATATGTAATACTCTTACCTAAATTTAGTAGTTAGATCCTACTCAATGTACTTACAAACTGCTTTCTATTTACAAGTGCTTTCCTCCAAGGATGGCCCTTTAAGGTAACCTGAGACAAACCCTATGTAAGGTTTGAAAGGTGAACTGTGAGGAAGGAACTGATTGACGTGCTTGCGGCAGTTTACAGTTTTATCATAAGATATGCACCATCTTTTCTTTGAAAATTATTTATTACATCTTGCTTGGTTCTTTCTGTTGTGTCTCAACATTGGCTCAAAAAATGCTGTTAATATTTATTCTGTGTTGATAAAAGTCTGTCTTGCTACTATTAAGTAAATCTCCAATTAATATTTTCTCTCTAGCATAGCAGTTTTTGTGAAAATGGTTATCTGTTTATTTATTACAATACTGAGTCATATATAAATTTTCAATAAAAGCAGAAACTTTCTTACCTTAAACACTGATGCTATTTTTCTTGAAGTGAAAATTTGTATGGAAGTTTGTGTATCCATAAGACTTTTCATGTGGAAAGGGGTCCTCTGGAACTCGGGGAAGGGATACTGGGCTGTATTTGGAGCTGAATAAGTTCACACGTCCCAGAGGAGCCATGCTGACACCGGAATGCAAATTGATAAGTAATTAGTCATGTTCTTAAGGAGTGTAAACTATCATCACTTGGAAAGGGTCATCTCTGTGAAGGATTTGACGAAATTTGTGGTTCCACGCCACTGAAGAAATAGTACTATCATGATGAAGCGTCCACATGTTTAATTGTTACAGTTTTGCAGCTGGTGTGGGAGAACTGTCTTCTGATAACCAGGCTGTAGGTACTGAAGTGAAAGGAAGAGGGTTATTGTTGGAGAACGTGGATTAGGGGAGGAGCGTGTACAGATATGTATGGATGTGATGGAGGCCAGAATGTCTAGGCCACAGGGAAAAAATGGCTTTTTTTTTTCCTTTGGTAGTTCCCACCATTCCCCTACTGGGGTGTCCGAACAAAGAAGGCTCTTTCAACAAGTACACAAACTTTACACTCAGCTTAAATCTTACATACACACCCGCATACATACTTCCTTCAAAAAGTGTGCTGTCACTTCCAGTTGCTAGTCTCTCTACGTGGTTAAAAATTTTTTTCCAAGGTAGAAGTCCTTCATGATGAGGATTTTTTTTTCTTATTGAAACTGGAACTACATGAAATCGGGTATTTGGCCTCTTGATGCGAGAGGGAGAACAGCAAGTTGCTGCTCTCCGTTTGCAAATCCAGAACCCTCTGGACCAGGGGTACCGGGTGAACGCAGCCGGAAGCTTAGGCGACACCGACCCCACCTTTCCCTGGATTCCAGAAACCTTCCCTCGCCCCAGGTTTGCTGGGGTGCTGCTGGCCGGTGTCCCCAGCCTCGCGGGTTTCCATTTGGGCCGCTCCGCAGCACCCGAACGCCCCTCAGTGGCAGTGGAGCGCGGCCCCCGGGGACCCGCAGGTCAGGCCACAGCTCGGCCGGGCTGCCCACTGCCCGGGCGCAATCCCGAGACCCCGCGGGTGCCAGACCCCGAGACCACGGGCCGGGGGCCGCGGCCAAGCCGAGCGGGTGCAGGATCCCCGGGGAGTGCAGAACTTTCACCCCTGGCTGACCCTCCGCCCGCCCGGAGTCCTCAGTCCCCAGAGTCCTCGGGAGTCTGGCCAGATCTTAAGGTAACCTGGACGCGGAGCCAGGTCGGGGAGCCGGTCCCTCTCCCCCGCCCGGCGCGTGGGCCTTATATTGGAACCTGCCTCCCCTCCCCCAACGCTGCCCCACTTTCCCCTCCCTGAGCCCCAGCCGGCTGCCGGAGCCGTCGTGGTTTCTGGACCCACGTCCCCCACCTGGACATTTGCCTAGCGACGGCCGCCTCCGTCCTCCGCGCCGAATTCAAGAAACTTTTATCTTGTCTCCCTCCCTCTCGCTTTTCTTCTCTTAATCCCGCGGTTTTATGGGCTGAGCATTAAGAAAATTCGCCCGCAATTTGGGATTAGATAAATACTCTCATGAGGGGTGGAGGGACTCCTTGCCACTTGATGCCTCCCTACTTCCCCGAGCCTGGAGGCGGCATCTGGACCCGGGAGCGATGGACTCCCGCGCGGCGGGCCGTGGGGACTGCGCGGGCGCATTCCAGCGCGCGCGGCCGCCCCTCGCCGGGCCTAACCTGGGCTGGGGGCGGCGGCTGCCGCGGGCCCGCCTGGAAGCGGCCGGAGGGGGCGAGAGGTCGGGCCGCCGAGCGCGTCGAGGTCCCGCCGCGTTACCGAGGGACGCCGCCGAGGCTCAGCCCGGGGACTCGGCACCTTCCTGCCCGCCCAACTCGGCCCGCGCCTTTGCCCCACGCCCTGGGCCGGAGTGTATTTCGTTTCTTTCCTTAACACCTCGGCAAGATCTCCACGGATCCGTGGTCTTTGGGGCTACTCCTCGTGGGGACCCGCGAGCGCCTAAGGTGTGTCCTAGCCTGGGCCAGTGCTGCGCCCCGCGCTGTTTCTTTTCCTCTTAAAGGTTCTCTCTTCCCCGCTCATTTTCCTCCTCTCTCGTTCTTTTATTCCGCTTTCTCTTTCTTTCCCTTTTGTGAATGGGCCGCGGTGTCTTTGTTCTGGGAGAAGCGCCCATGTCGCTGACTTTTGTGAACCAGAGAAAGATCTTGTAAAACCTCCTTTTCTCCTTCGTACTCCCCCACGCACACACCCCTCCTTCCCTGCCCCTTTGATTAGATGTTCCCTCATCGTTCAAAAAAAATGTAATTTCGTTGGTCTGGCGGCCACTTTCTTTGAACATTAGCTCGCTTTCAGCTCCAACTTCAATTAGAAGGAGTTGATTTTGAGGGATCAACAAAAGAGCCGACCAAAGCCTTATTAAAGGTTCTAAGAAGATCTCTCGGGTCCTTTGAGAAGCAGTTAAGGAAACAGTGTGCCCTCCATCATATTCTGTTACCGTATTTTATTCGGACTCCAAAGGAAAGTGTCGCTTGGGGGAGGGGGAGCACTTTGATGAGGGCCGGGCGCGGCCCCCCTTTCTCTCCGCGGGCGCCCCCCTTCCCGTCGCCCCGCGCCAGGTCAACTCGCGGTGCCGGGCGCGCGGCCTGGGCAGCGCGGCTGCTCCCAGACTTACCCGCGCACGTACTCGCGTTCAAACTTTTCCCCCGCCTGTTGGGGCGAGGATGGGAAGAGGAAGTGGGAATTCCTGGAAGGGGCATAAAGTCACCCCTGATATTCCACGATTGAAAAGACTTGCCTAGTTGCATAGTCAGTGTTGGGCCGAAAACACTTTTCTCTTTTAACGCTTTGGAAAGTCCACGCGGGTAGACGTGTTGGGCAAGTTTATTCGACTGGGAAACAGGGTTTGCCAGTACGAACTATCCGGGGAAATCGCTTCGAGGCGGCTCCTTCTTAGCCCAGGAATAATAGACATTGAGGGGTCGGGGTCCGTGGCCACACTTGCCCCAAAACTGTCCCTTGTAGATGGAGCCCTGGGAAGAGACGCAGAGTGTGAAAAAGTAAGTTTCTTGGGACTGCGAAGTGGGACGCGTGAGTGAGGGGAAGGTCTGGGCTCCCCAGTTCCGAAGCCGCCTTGGAGACGGCAAACAGCCTCGCTGGGGGCCGCGCACCCCGGAGACGCCCGGGAGCTGGTGAGCGGCGGCGTCTCCGGGCCGCGGCTCGTCCCGGGCGCCGGGGAGGAGCTGCTCCCGCGCTCGGCCGGCGGCCGGAGCCCGCGGGGGACGGGGCGCGGGGGAAGGGGCGGCGAGGGCCCGCGGCGCGCCGGGAGACCCAGGGGCCCGCGCCCCGGAACCGTCGCGCCCACACCCTGGTCGCGAAGCCAGGTGGCTCGCGGAAGAGAGAAAGAACCGGTCACCCAGCAGCACCTTTGGCCACCTCCCCGGGGGCGCCGGAGGGCGAAAGCAGGGCGGCGGGGGGCCGAAGGCGCTCCTCGGAGCCCGGGGCCTCCTCTGCGGCCCGGACGCCACCGCTCCGTCCACCCTCCGCGACTCGTCCCGAGCGGAATTTGCCGTCCGCGCCCCTGAGTTCGCGCGCCACCGGGGCGGGGTGGGCCGGCGGGGAGGGCGGGGTGTAGGGGGCGGAGGAGGGCGGGGGCGCGCCGAGGTGCCCGGGCTCGCGCGGCCATTGCCCGGCTCCCTGTCACTCAGCGCGCGCCGGGTCCCCGATTGGCGGCCTCTCCCCGTTACGCACTCGCCTCGCGTTCTCATACCCGGGGAGGGCAGTAGGAAGGTGATCAATCTTCATCAGGCTACATTTCCAATCACCTAAACAACTGAGCAAGACAAGCCACTCCGACAAGGTAAATTGCTTGATTTATTTAGTTTGCCAAGTGACTCTCCGGGACTCGCCCCGTCCCCACCGCCTGCACCTCGCGCCTAGAGTGCGGCCGCAACCACGAGCCACCTCCCAACTCTGCCCCGCGCATCTCCGCCCCCCCCGCAATATCTGGGGAGAGGCAGCGTCCTGGGGGCCCACGGGACTTTGCAAACAAAGTATCTGTGCAATAAAGTGGAACACGCCCAAAGCGACTTTGAAAAGAAAGAGACGGGAGGAGGGGAGTCGGGAAAGCGAGCCAGCCGAGGGTCCCAGACCGTTCGCCGGGGTAACTCCGGAGCGCCTCTGTTTTGCAGGTTGGCCGCCCCGCGGGTCTCTCCCTCCGCGCGAGGTGGACGGTGAGCGGCCCTGGCCGAGGGCAGGTAAGGAGGATGCGCGGGGCCTTGGGCGACTCCGGGAGACTGGTGGGGACTCTCGCCTCCCCGTCCTCAAATCTGCCGGCGCCTCCCGGGTCCCCGGCAGGTGGGCGGGGCTGGGGGGAGGGAGAGGCCTGGCTCCCCTCTGCTGAGCCGGGGACCCCAGACCGCTAAGCCGGCCCGACGCCCCCTCCCCCGCCTCCTCCGAAGTAACTGAGCTGAAGCGCTAAGTTCAGAGAAAATCTTTGAAAACTCACGCCGCACCCTAGCAGACCCGCCTCGGCTTAAATCCCATTTCCCGAGGGCCCAAGAGCCCTGCCTGTTTACCTTTGGGTCCTCTTCCCCTTCCCTGGAGTCCAGGTCGCAATTCCCGGAGGACTGGAGCGGAGGGGGAGTGGGGGTTGGGACGGGGAGCTGCTCGAGTTCTCCAGGCTTTCCCTGAATTCCCAGCCTGGATTCCGGGCCTGTTGGACAGAATTCCCGCCAGGCGGGGTGTAGCTACAAGTTCCTCCGAGGCCCCACTTCTGCTCCCCAGACCCCTTGCCGTAGCCGGAGGGTAGGTAGCGCCAGGGGTTTGGAGACGAAGCTTGGCTCTAGCAGCTCCCGCGTGGGTGACACTGAAGCTTGAGGCCTAGCTCTCGGTTCCCTACGGTCCTGAGGCCGCGGGGATCGGCTGGTGTGATGGCAGGAACCACGCGCGACCCTCTTAGCTCAGTTCCTCCAAATGCCCAAGACCATTTGGGGCGCTGGGCTTCTCAAGCTCTCTCAAATCAAGATGGGACTCGTGTGCGCTCAGATTTGGTTGAAAGAAGGCTGGCCTGCACGGGGAAGAAGGGCGGGTAGTTGCTTCTGAGGCACCCCTGACCTTGGATGGCATTTTGGAACCTCTGCTTCTGCAGGGGTGCTTTCCGTTTTCAGGCCGCCCTTGAGGGGCCTGCGACCCTATCCGCTGCTCAGCTGCAGTGGTGGATTCGGGTGAGCCGTCTCTTAGCATTGGGGCCCAGAGGTCGGTTTTGGAATGGTGATAGCGGGTTCTGAGGTTAGGGGAGCAGCTCTGAAGATCTTTGGAGGGGCAGATAGGTCCTTAGTGGGCAATGCATCCCCAAATTAGCCACGGACATTGCCTCACCTTAGCCCTCTGTAATATCTACCTTCTTGGCCTACTTTGAAAAACATTTGAAACAAAATGAAACAACCCTTCATGCTCTGGGCGGCCTACTGTCCGGGTGCCAAGTGAACATTTGTTTGAGCAATTTGCTTTCCCCAACTCAAATTTTGACTACGCTTGGGATTTTGCACACTCTGCGGTTCCGGCTCTCACCTCCCCAGCCTGATCACACTTTTAACTCTTCTCTCCGGAAGGTCGGGTCGACACTCTTATGTGCCTTTGGCCCATGTCAAGCTTGAAAAGAGGCAGGGGCACTCCAGGAAATGTTTACTTTAAAAAAACAACTGTTCATCGCTTGAGCTAAGACTTTGGAGGGAAATTCCTTAGGTTGACTAACCAGTGCAGTTCCCTAATGTGGGACCCCTCCCCACCTAGACTTAGAAGAGCTGGAAGCCAAAGTGATCTCCATGTGTCTCATGTCTCCATAGGCCAGACCCGCAGACACAACAGCTTGAAGGACTTTGCTGTGGGAGCTCTGAACTGCTCCTAGCCCCCAGCCCCCTGGATTCTTTGGGGCACCTCCACCCGGCTGTTAGCATGATGTCTTACCTCAAACAACCCCCATATGGCATGAACGGGCTGGGCCTAGCTGGGCCTGCCATGGACCTCCTGCACCCCTCTGTGGGCTATCCTGGTAAGCACTGACTGACCCTTTACCCTTGCCTAGGGATCCCATCAGGTCAAATTTGAGTCTCGATTGTGGCCAGACAGGCCCAGGGAGGTGATTGACTAGTCCTGTTGCTTAGACCTATTGCAGACACACAGGTTGGAGTAGCTGGTAGACAAGGTGGCTGGGGCTTGGAAACACGCTCAAAGTGTGACTTCTGAGCAGTTCTGTTGCTGTCCTACCTCCTTCATATAGAGCATTTATCCATGGGATCTGTTTCCCGTGACTGCTGTTGTATTTTATGAATCTGTTCCCCACTTCACAACATTGAATGATGAATCTGGACACTGGCTAGGCCTTGACATAAAGAGCCAAACTTCCTTTATTGGAAATGCCTGGCTGCACTGGCAACAGGGACATTCGCCCCTAATGAGATTGTGCTCTAGACCAGTGAGTGACTGGTACCAACTGTTGTGGTTGGGTGGTGGTTGACTCCAGGTAAGTCCTGGCCTCCTTTCCTAGCACCCACTCCTTTACCTCCACTTACTCCCATGCAAACTGTCTCCAGGTCGTGTTTCTGTGCACCTCTAATCAACTGTCCACCCCTGAGCAGTGTGCGTGTGTGTGTGTGTGTGTGTGTGTGTGTGTGTGTGTGTGTGTGGGCATGGAGAGAAGATTGTATGGGGTTTTTTTTTTAATGTCTTGAGAGGCAGAGAGAGAGAAATAGCCCTAAAGTTTGAGACCACTGAGGCCCCTTGTGGAATACCTGCACTTTGTCCCACCTGTGGCCTACAGGCCTGGCCCTCCAGGGAAGTTTCTTTTGCTCTTGAGCTCGGCCTTTTTCTAGCCCGGGTGGGGTTCTGGGCCTGCCAGAGGACCTGCATGAGGTCTCCAGCGCCAGTCCCCAGCCATCCACCGCTGACTCAACGCCCGCGTGTCCCTACAGCCACCCCGCGGAAGCAGAGGCGGGAGCGCACCACCTTCACGCGCTCACAGCTGGACGTGCTCGAGGCTCTTTTCGCAAAGACACGCTACCCTGACATCTTCATGCGTGAGGAGGTGGCGCTCAAGATCAACCTGCCCGAGTCCAGAGTCCAGGTGCGCGCTCCTGGGGCTCTAGGGTAAGGGTGGAGGCGCTAGGCTCCGACCTGGAAGATCTGGGAAAGGTGGTCTGGTGTGGGGGCTGGTTTAAGGGCCGGACAGCCCCTCTCCAACTCCCCCTAGCGCTGGGCGTCGGACAGGAAAGGGGGAGGATATTAAAGGAGATCCATAAATGACTTAAGAGCCCTGTCTCCAGCCCCTGTCCCTCCCTCCATCCCTCCCAACGCCTTGTGCCTTTGATATTGAAAGGCCTTTTTGGGGATTGCGTGCAGAAGAGCTAGGCTCCAACATTTGCCCTTGCTTCTTCTGACACCCCAAAACTTGGCACTTTTTCTACCGAGGCAGAAGCCCTGGTCTCGCTGGCTTTTGCCCTAAGTCCCTGGATTTCTGGAAGTGCCAGAGCGGAACTTTGCGAGAGCCAGGCGCTGACTGGGCGTATCCAGTGGTGTCCCTGAGGTTGTAAATCTTCTCCTTAAATAAAGGACGCCAAGTAAAGAACCCAGCTGCCGGCTGTACCATTTCTTTTTTTTTTTTTCTTTTGAGACCAAAGGGCTCCGAAAGTATAGTTCGGATTCTAACCGAGAACTCTTCTTACGGGTGTTTTATCTCGCCTTCTTTCTCCGAAGGCTCGAGAAGGGAACCAAGAATGAAATGCCATGTGCTGGGGCCCTCCAAGAGGAGTGAGAACTTTATTTGGTTCCCCACCTGGAGCCCCAAAGCCCAACGAAATGTCACCCAGGCTTCCTTCTCCCGGAGCCCCGTTCAACCTCCACGTTTGTTCCCACCCAAACATGCACCCTGCCCCATGCCAGCCTCCAGGAGCCGACTCAGTGCCACCGCTCGGGCCCTAGACTTGGTGACTGCCCCACACTCCGATGTTCCCGAGCTCTGTTCGTGGAGAACAGGGCCTCCAAACATAAACGGGGCTGTGGGGAAGCAGCCAGCGGCCACAGCTTAGAGATGGCTCAGCTTCGGGCCGGACAGATGCAAACGTTCCGCCCTCGGGCCGAGTGGTGCAGAGCGCGGGGAGGTGCGCATCCCCTCCTCCGGAGGCGGGTGATGGGGGAGGGCGCCCGAGTGGGGGGCGCCGCGCCGCACGTGCGGGGGAGGGGGCGCGGGCTGGCCGGCCCGAGACGGGGAGGGGACGGGGCTGCGACTCCGAGGGGCGGAGGAGCCCAGCGCTCCGCTCGCCCCCTGACCCGTCTCCTCCCCCCGGCTCGCCGCAGGTCTGGTTCAAGAACCGCCGCGCCAAGTGCCGCCAGCAGCAGCAGAGCGGGAGCGGGACCAAGAGCCGCCCGGCCAAGAAGAAGCCGTCTCCGGTGCGCGAGAGCTCCAGCTCCGAGAGCAGCGGCCAGTTCACGCCGCCCGCCGTGTCCAGCTCGGCCTCCTCGTCCAGCTCGGCGTCCAGCGGCCCTGCCAACCCGGCCGTGGCCGCGGGCCTGGGCGGGAACCCGCCCGCCGCCTCGTCCATCTGGAGCCCGGCCTCCATCTCGCCGGGGTCGGCGCCGGCGTCCGTGTCCGTGCCCGAGCCGCTGGCCGCGCCGGCCAACGCTTCGTGCATGCAGCGCTCGGTGGCCGCGGGGGCCGCCTCCGCCGCCGCCTCGTACCCCATGTCCTACGGCCAGGGCGGCGGCTACGGCCAGGGCTACCCCGCGCCCTCCTCCTCCTACTTCGGCGGCGTGGACTGCAGCTCCTACCTGGCGCCCATGCACTCGCACCACCACCCGCACCAGCTCAGCCCCATAGCGCCCTCCTCCATGGCGGGCCACCACCACCACCCGCACACGCACCACCCGCTCAGCCAGTCTTCGGGCCACCACCACCACCACCATCACCACCACCAAGGCTACGGCGGCTCTGGGCTCGCCTTCAACTCTGCCGACTGCTTGGATTATAAGGAGCCTGGCCCTGCCGCCGCTTCCTCGGCCTGGAAACTCAACTTCAACTCACCCGACTGTCTGGACTATAAGGACCAAGCCTCCTGGCGGTTCCAGGTCTTGTGAGTCCAGAAGTCAGAAGAAGAGGAGTAGAGACGCAACTACCTGCGCCCGCCCGTCGTGGCCCCCATGCTGCTGCTGCTGCTGCTGCTGCTGCTGCTGCTGCTCCTCCCGCCTTTGCCTCAGCTTCTCCAAAACTGAATTTTCACTCCCCAAAAGATGCCCATGCCTGCATGGCTGCTCCCATCCTTCATCCTCGAGCCATTGGCTTGGGGGGCTGTGCAAAGTCTCCTACTGCTTGGATGGAGGGCCATGGCTTCGGCCTTGCCCACAGGTTCCATACAGGATAGTGTATGCTCTTCCCCTCAGCCCTTACCTAACTCCTCTGCCACCTCTTCCCGTCTTTCTGGACAGCTATGATGCACTTGGAGCCTTCTGAGGCTCGTCGCTTTGGCCGTCTGTTTGAGCTCAACAATCTTGTTCTCTATGGACACTGAAGTCACTAGGACGGGAGGGCATCTGCCCTTTGGAGTGTGCCCACAGGAGTCCAAATCAAAGCAACCAGTTTCTCCTAGTAGACTGTCGCCTCCAGAGCTCTCAGCTTTTCAGCCCCCCCAGAGGTAGCGCTGGGTCAGGCCCGCAGGAGGAGTGTACCCCAACCTGTCCGCTTGTCGTCCCCCCTCTTCCCTGTGCTGGACTAGTTCAAGCTTCCGCCCAGGCGGGAATGCTGTACATAGTTGGTCCGTTCCAGAGACCACTTTAACTTTTTAGTTGCTGTTGGTTGAACTGAGCATATCTTGTCTTAGCGCCCAGGAAACAATTTTAAGACACACACGTACATATATATGCATACATGTGTATACATATGTGTATATATATGCAAAGTTATTTTCCCTTTGTTCTCCCTTTCTCTCATTCTCAAACGATGGCTCTAAAAAAATTAAGTTGTTACAAAGCTGTCCTGCGCTCTTCACTCTTCCCCCCACTGTATATTTATTAGAGAAAACAGGTTGGTTCCAAGAAGCTGGGCATGGCCGATCAGGAAACAGCTAAGTCAGGGTACAGGGTGGGGGCTTGCCTGGTGGGGGGCAGGATTAAGCTCTCCATTCCTTTAAGCATCACATCTAAATTCTGATCCAAAACAAAAACAAGCAAACAAAAGAGGTGAAATTACAGCATCATGGAAAACAAACCCAGGCCGCAGGCCCCAATTCCAATTCCTTTATTGGCTTCTCTCTTTAAACTTCCCCGTTTTGTCTAGTGAGTTTTTAGTGAACCTTCATTCTCCAAAATCTGCGGAGAGCACCTGTGTATCCATTTTTGGTTTTGGCCGCTTGGTCCAGTAGGTGGGAAAGTAACTTGTAAATTTGATTTGTCCAAATGTGAAGATCACAAATTACTTGTTGAAATGTAAGGCAGTCCTTCTCCTCTTCCTCCTTATCTACATTATTTCCCGAAAATAAAAGCAAATTATGAACAGCATGCCAGTGTCACTCTTATGATTCCAGCCTCAGGTTGTGGCCTTGGGGCAGGGGACTAACAGGGAGGGAAACTGCATTAACAACCTCGAATTAATGATCTGAGTGAAGCTGGAGGCCAAAGAATGAGGTGGGAAGTCATGGTAAACAGGAGTCCCCAAAATGTTCCTTTAAGGAGTGTTTCCCCCACGCTGCATCAGCCTGACCTCCCCCACCCTAGGTTTTGACCCCAAATCTCTTTTGCTGTCCAGGACAGTGACAGGTGTCAGTGCTCAATTCCCGAAGCAATTCCTTTCTCTTCAGAGGCAGGAACCTGGCACTGATTTCTTCACCCTAATTGCTTGCACCAGAAAGAAGGGGGGGAGGGGAGGGGAGGAGGGGAGGGAGGCGAGAAGAAATAGCGCTGCAAAGTTCTCAGAGCTGAGCCAAAAAAGGAAAAGAAAACAAAACGACCAAAATCCCAAACAAACAAACAGAAAAAAAACAAAACAAAACAAACAAAAACCCAGTCTGTGTCTTGCATTACCGCCAGCAGACAACTTCCCGAGTGGGTAGCTTCACTGAAGCTGTGGGTTCCTAGATTCCCACCACTTGCTAAGATCGCCCTCTTGAACCCTTGGTCTGCACCAGAAGTAGTTAAATGATCTTTATTGGTCAAGTTTCTTTAAAATACAAACAAAAGGTGTAAAAGTTGACAAGGACGCGCAGTTGACTTGGGCAGGGGAGGAAGTCTCGGGCCTGCAGTTGGGCCAAGTGCGTGGAGAGGGACAATTCCACTTCCCTCTGGACCGAGGCGGGCTTGGGGAGGTGCTCCCCGAAGAAATCGGGGTTCAGAACCGTCCAGATTGCTTGGCCTGGGTGGAGGGCCGCTCAACTTGTCCACGGGCGGGAAGGAAATCAGAACACAACGAAAAGTTTTCCAGCGAAGCCGCCGGCAGCCCGTTTCCACTCCGCGGGGGCCGTGGGGTCGCAGCGCTAGCCCTGCTCTCGGGGTCCAGCCCAGGCTGGGGTGGGGTCGGGGGGCGTCCTGGCTGCGCCCTCCCTCGGGCCACTCTCCAGCAGCCTCCGCGCCGCAGGCCCCGGGCACGCCGCGCGTGGGCCCGCGGAGCCCCCGGCCCAGCCCAGGGGCCCGCGGGACGGCCGGGTCCCGGGGGGCGCTTTCTCGCCGCCGCCGCCGCCGCCCTGCCTCCGGGGCCCGCGGCGCGCGAGGCCCAGGGCCCGGGACCCGGGTGGGCCGAGCCCCGCCGCCCGCGAGGGCCGGGCCCGGAGCGGGACCCCGGGTGGGGCGCCGGCTCGGACCGCCGCGCGGCCCCCGGAGCCGGGTGCCCGGGCCCCCGGGGCCTCCGTTTCGTTGCCAGGCGAATGGGCCCCGGTGCCGGGAGCCGCCCGCCCGGCCCGACAGCGACCCCGAGGGGCGCCCACCCTCGAGGCCTCGAGAGAGGCACGTGCTCGCCCCGCGCCCGGTCTGCGCGGCCGCACGGCGTCCGGAGCCCCTGCCGCCGCCACCTGTTCCTGCCGAGGCTCCCGGGCCGCTCCCGCTAGGGTTCTGGAGTTCGCGGCGCGGCGGAAGCCACCGGCTTTCGGAAGCACCTCCTGAAGCTTGAACTTGAGAAAAGAGAGCTTTTCGGGCTCCTTGGAAGCCTCAACGAAATCTTCCCGTTTTCCTGTGGCGAGTCGTGATCCCTGCTCCTACTGTCGAGGGGCAAAGAGGCCTGCGGGAGCCGCCGGAGGTCCTGTGATATAGATATAGAGATATAGATAGATAGATATAGATAGACAGATAGATAGATCTAGATCTATAAATATAAATATATAATCTTGAAACTTTCTCAAGGACATTGCATTCATGCGCTGGAGCTCTGGATAGATTCCTGTGCTGAAGAGCTTAATCTTTTACACCAGTACTGAGGGTAGAGACTGAGGTGTCTTTTTGTTTTTCTTCCAAATTGTGAATGTGTGTGTGTGTGTATTTTTGAGAAAATCTTTGACTTCATAGAGGGGAAATCTGATGGAGAGAGTTAAAAACTCAAGCTATTTCTGAATGTCAGTATCTTTCATGCCTGCAGTGTGGCCAAAACAAAACCAAAACACGAGTGATTATTTATGTCAAAAGAAAATTACCAGGCTTTCCCCCCATCTATTTGGTGGAAAATGGCAGTTTTCATAGCTGCTGTTATTTTTTTTTTATTGAGAAAATAAAAGATGTAAGTTCATTACTAACTGGCAGAGTTATTTACAGTGTTAATGGCGTCATTAATGTCTGATGACAAGGTTGTCTTTAGCGGTACAGGAATCAAATATATCTGATATATAAATTCAGTGAATATGTATGTTACTGGTTAAGAGAATCTGTGTCATTACTATTCGAGATCAGAAAATTGCTTGGCTTCTGATGCAGAATTAATTTCACAACAGCAATATGATATCTTTATAAAGTTCCCTAATTAGTTGGGCACAGCAGCACAAGCCTGTAATCCTGGCACTCAGGAAGGCTGAAGCAGGAAGATAGAAGTTCATGACTAGCCTCATCTCTGTAGTGAGTTCAAGACCAGCCTGGGCTGTTTGAGATCTTGTATCAAAACACCAAAGCAAAAGCTCTATCCCTAATTTAAAAAAAGAACAAGTTACCATCAAATTACAAGTCATCCTATATCGTCCACACTTTCACTTCCTTCCTCCACATATTTTAATATTTAAAATGAAAATGAGAAAAATCTGAAGGTCGATGATAATTAAAACCCACCAATTTAAAGAGCAAGAACGTATTTAAATAAATGTTTAGGGGTCTAAAGAGTGCTTTTGAAAACCAGAAGTTTTTTCTCTTCCTGTATTATATGTGTTTCCTCAAAAAAGCAATGATGCTTCTTAATTATCATGTTGATATTTACTGCTACCTAAAAAAGAATTGTGACTGTGTAGGGGAGGAATATTGCATTTTGATTCAGTTTTTTCTTTAATTGTGTTTTAAATATAAGTGGGATCATACTTAAAACACATTTAAGTACAGTTCTTTAAAAGATTGAAACAAGAACACTTGCCAAAAGTCTTCTGTAATTTAGGTGAAATGGCAGCCATATATTACCATAGAGCCAATGTTTAAATTGCTTTTAAAATATCTTTTTTTTCCTCGAGAGGAAAAAAAATAAGTAAATGGAGGTCATTCATGAAACTAAGTTGTGCATTACCTTAATACATAAAATTGTACATTTATGTTTCTAGGACTATTGCTTGAGAGATAAGGACACATTGAAAATTTTAGACTTCTTTCTAATCAATAGGACTTCAGCTCCAATGATCAATGATTATCCATGAAAATTTAAACGTTGAAAATCTACCGTGTTTCTAAAAAACTCTACCTCTTTAATCCTGTTTGGATTCTTTACTTGGTGGCTAATTTCATCAGAGACAAAATTACATTCCATTCCAAAGGTCGCAGATACTTTTGTAAAAAAGTTGATTTTTATTGAGCTGCTTTTGAAAACTATTTTAGAATATTTTAGAAATTCTTTTAAATTAGGTTGTAAATTAAGATTTAAGGACTTGAGTCCAATTTTGGGGAGATTGGAGTGGAGTATAAATAAATCATAACTAATTTTGATACTTAGGGGTAAAAACTAAAATGTAAGGGTAAACAGTCTCTGATTCGACAGCTTGGTATCTAAAGAGCTTATAAAATATTTTTAGTATACAAATATTCTTATGTATGTTCAAAGCTCTAAATGCTTCTAAGATGCGCCATCATCTGTCATAGTTATTTCAAATAGAATCCTATTTTCTTTTGAAATTTTATTTTAAAATTTTTACTGTGAAATATACATATGAAAGAAATGATAGATTTTTTAGACTTTAAAGAATAGTGAGATATACATGGACAAGTTTTTAACAAATACTTGGAAAAGTAGCTTTACAGTTGGTTGCAATTTCAGCTCCATATTTAAACTTAATATTAAATAAAAGCATTATTTTAGCCATTAGTAATTATCGCTATATGTGGACACATTTTAAGGAAGAATCACATCTTAAATTGGGGTATGAGAGCTATTGGCCTTTTAAAATTTAGACAGTTTCTTGTTGGTGCTCCATGCACTTGGTGCTCTTAATGAAAGAGTACCAAGAGAAACTGGATTGTTTCCTAAGCAGTTATGTTTGACCTCGTTCAAAACAATAGTTTCTATCTTAATTTCATTGCTTTTGACTCTCAAATCTTTATTTCCAGCCTAGACTTCTCATTTGAAGTCTATAAATCTGTACATCCACTAAAGAGACCGTTGGACTTCAGGACTTGTGAAGTTATGGTGATGTCTTGCTTTAAAACAGTTGAGTAAGAGAGGGAGGGGTAGTTGGTGAGTTAGCCCACACCTGTAATCTTAGCCCTTGAGAGACTGAGGCAGAAGAAGTGCTGTGAGTTTTAGGCCAGGAGAGGCTATAGAAGACAGACCCTACCTCCAAAAACAAAACAAAGAGAGGGAGGGAGGGAGGGAAAGAGAGGATTGAGTACAGATGAAACCAGATTAGCACGAGGGTTGATCTCTATTAAATCTGAGGCAGAATGTATATGATTTCATTATATTTTGTACATTTAAGGTTGTTCTCATATTAAAGGGCTAGCAGAGTAGCTTGGTAGTAGAGAATTGCCTGGCATGTACCAAGCTTTAAGTTTATGGTCAGCACCAAAACAAACAAACAAACAACAAACAAAAAAGTATTAGTTGGCAGAAAGTGATTTTGCAGTGAGCTGAGAAAACTGCCTATACTTGGGCATTTACATGGAATCATTCACATATGTTGTTTGATTTTAAATTTTGAGAATTTTGTGTTAGAAGGTGAAGATCACAGTAACTTGGTTGCTTATTCAACATGTAAGCAGATGTTAGCACTCAATTCAAATCCCTTGCTTTGGTGGTTTTTTGTTGTTGTTTTGGTTTGGTTTGGTTTTTTTGCTATATGTAAGAACTACCTCTTTTAATCTCTTTTAATGCTTAGTTTATTTGCATGGAGGGAGGAGAAAGCACACAAGCGAGCGAGACAGAGAGAGAGAGAGAGAGAGAGAGAGAGAGAGAGAGAGAGAGAGAGAGAGAGAGAAAGTTGCACATGGTCTCACCAGGGCCTCTTGCCTCTGCACAGGAACTACAGATGCCTGTGCCACTTTGTGTATCAGGTTTTACAGGAATCAAACCCCAGGCAGGCAAAGTTTTGCAAGTAAGCAACACTTTAACCATTGATCAGTCTCTCCAGCCCAAGAACTATCTTTTTAACGTTAATTTTAAAACGACACATCAAAAAATTTGAAAATCAGATTAGCATTAAACTAAACTCATTTTATTATTATTTCTGTGCTTGTAATTAAATTCAAAGCCTTTCACATGCTACATTAAGTGTCTAATGCTGAAAAATGTATCCAGCCTACAGTTGTAAAATTTGAGTTTTGGCAATTGAAAATTATTTTGTGGGATGTTCTTACCTTTCCATTTATAGGTGCTACTTAAATCTCATATTAATGAGTTTTCAGAAAGACAGTAATAGAGCATTAAAATGAGGCTAGTCTGATAGTAGGTCTCATCTTTCTATTTTTTCCCTTTAATTATTTTATAATTTTAATTTCTAAGTAGTTAAAAAATTCCTTACTGGTTGATTCATGTTTATGAATAGTGTTTTCTGTTCTTTACTGAACCTTTTTTACTCTTTATGACATTGCTTTGCTATAATTATAGAACTTCTAATCTAGATAAAGTTGAGTAAATCAGATAGAGCTGCAAATAGATTAAAACCTCTGTATATAAAGCTTAATTTATTTGTAAAATTTTGTTCTAACTAACCAACTTGGGTACTTCCTTTTAAGTTTTGAAGCCTGTAGCTCTTCTTCTTCTTCTTTTTTAAATCTCACTTATGGTAAATCCTTCCCTTTTTAGGTGAATTTCATTTTGCTGAACCAAGTCTGAAAATTTAAAAATACTTTAACAAGTTGAGTAATAGGGATTATATCACTTTATAGGTTTGCTTTATTTAAATACAAAGAACAGAAGTCTTATTTAAGTTGCACTTTTGTTTTTTCAGTTTTTTTTTTTTTTTTCTGAGACAAAGTCTCACTTTAACCCAGGCTGACCTGGAACTCAGTTTGTAGCCCTGGGCTGGCCTCAAACTCACAGCGATTCTTCTACCTCAACGGCTTATGGATGTGAGCCATCATGCCCAGCTATTCAGTGTTTAAATCCTTCAGGATTCTAATCTTAATAAATTCCTCGGTTTTTATAAAAAAACAGTTTGTAGGAGGTGCACTTCAGTTAGTGGAGTGCTTACCCGGCACCTGCTAAGCCCTGGGTTCAGTCCCCAGCACTGCATAAGCTGAATGAGGGAGGGGGCTGCATGCCTGTAACTTCAGCATTTTGGCGGTGGAGGCATGATGGTGAGAAGTTTAGAGCCATCTTACACTGCATTGTGACCCTGTCTCCTATAAATAAATGGGAAGAAAAGCCAGAAACATTTACCTAGAAAATCAAGGTTGTTTTTACTTTCTACATTTCAGAAGAAAGCAGCATCTTTTTTTCTTTGTATTTTCTTAATTGTGTTATAAGCTTTATAATGTACTGAGATCGGCACTTGTTCATTCCTGCATAACTTTTATTTGAATTTAACCTTAGAAATTAAGTTTTTGTTCTTGTTTTACCCTGAAACTGGGTTCTGGTCAGTGTCAGCTAAACCCTTTATTCCTAGAAAGAAACCAGTAAGGGTCCCAGTGCTGAGTAGCAAGACTAAATGGTAGGACCAAGTTTTCTTGGATTCTCGGCTCTTAGTCCTGTCAGACCCAAGATGGGCCTCAAAAGTGATTCTTGAACGAAAGAATGAAGTCTTGGCCTGGGGTCATGACTCAGCCATTACAGGCACTTGCCTGCAAAGCCTTCTGCTCTGGGTTCAATTTTCCAAAACCCACATAAAGCCAGAAGCACAAAGACGGGCATGCATCTGGATTCCTTTTGCAGTGGCAAAAAGCCCTGGCACACACCCATGTGTGCTTGTGTGCATTTGTTCTCTCTCTCTCTCTCTCTCTCTCTCTCTCTGTCTCTCTCTCATAAATATATAAAAACATTTCTAAAAAGGAAGTCCAGTCATCAGCCTTGAAACAGACTTCATCTCAGGTACAGAACTGCTTTTTATTTTTGTAGGGTTTGAAATTCGATTTGAATGGACTTGATAGCAAGCTTTCTAAATCTTTGTTGTTCTGGGGATCAAGCTAGACAAGAGCACTATCACTGAGATACATGCCCAGCACCCCCATTCTCTTTGAATCACCCATGAATCAAGACTTTTAGTTACTTTTGACTATCAGATCACATAAAATAAAGAACATTTCACATTTTAGGTCATTAAAAGGTTGGTGTAAATTTATTTAACAGTTCATGCAGTTTATATGTACATTACATTAAATGATGATTGATACTGTGTAATCACCCCTCCACACAAAGGTCAAGAAGCAGCGGCATTTCCTTTGGGCATCCCTGGTACTCACATCTCCCCTTTCTCCCACTAGCTCCCCGTCATTTGTAATGTTCATAGTAATAGCTTTATTGCATTTCTTCTGTAACATAGCCATTTATATATGCATTCCTAAATAATATGGAATCATTATCCCGGTTCATATTTTTTAACAAAGAAGTCTCTTTTTCTATTTATTCATTTGAGAGCGAAAAAGAAGCAAACAGAGAGAGAGAAAGGAGAGAGAGAGAATGGGTGTGCCAGGGCCTCCAGCCACTGCAAATGAACTCCAGGCACATGTGCCACCTTGTACATCTGGTTTTACTTGGGTTCTAGGGAATCAAACTTGGGTCCTGCTGCTTAGTAGGCAAAGGCCTTAACCACTAAGCCATCTCTCCAGCCCCCTGCTCATATTTTTAAATGAGAATTATATTGTATCATTTTGGAAACTTTTTCAAAGAACATTTTATTTATATATCTGTAGCTTGTTCAGTGTCATTGCTACATGCTTTATAGTATTCTTCAGTATGAATATGTTGCATTTATCTGTTGTGCTATTGATAATTAGCTGAATTATTTCTGCTTTGGGACAACTATACCTGTGCCACTGTGAACCTTTGTGTATGTACATTATTCTGCACCTAAGAATGCAGATCTATAGAGAATATCTTAGGAATGTGAACATTCTTTTTTTAAAGGAGTTATTTATTTATTTATTCATTTTCAAGGAGAGAGAGAGAGAGAGAGAGAGAGAGAGAGAAAGAGAGGAGAGAGAGAGAGAGAACACCAGGGCCACCACCTTGTGGGTCTGGCTTATGTGGATACTGGGGAATTGAACCGGAGGCCTCAGGCACTGGAGCCAAGTGCCTTAACTGCTGAGCCATCTCTCCAGCCTGAGTGTGAACATTCTTAAGGGCTTGTATATTTTCACTTTAGCTAGATACTGGCACCATTTTCATACACAAATAGTAAATGAGAATTCTAACTGTCCCATATATTTTTGCCAAAGGTTAGTATTACTAGACTCTTTAAACTTTTGACAATTTGAGAATGTAGTAATCGTTCATTGTGAATATATTTTATAGTTTCTTCATTTTTGAGTAGATCGAGCTCTTTTTCTTATGGCTGCTGTTAATTCGGTTTCCTTCTCTTTTGAAGTGTCTGCTTCTCTGAGTTCTAGGAACTTCCTGTATATGCTACATATTTGTTTTGTCAGTTACATGTTTTGAAGATATTTTGTTTGAATTGCACTTTAAAATATTTTATTTATTTATTTGTAAGGAGAGAGGTAGAGACAGACATAGAGATAGATAAGTAGGTAGATGAAGAGAGAGAGGCAGAGCGAATGGGCATGCCAGAGCCTCCGCAGCCACTGCAAATGAACTCCAGATACATGCGCCACTTTGTGCATCTGGCTATATGTGGGCATTGGGGAATCAAACCTGGGTCCTTAGGCTTTGCAGGAAAGCACCTTAATCACTGAGCCATCAGTGAATTGCACTTTTATTTTAAATTTTATTTATTATTTATTAGCAAGGAGAGAGAGGGGGGTAGGGGGAGTGAAGAAGAGAATGTCCAAGCCAGGGCCAGTTGCCACTGTAAACAAATTCCAGATTAATGTGCCACTTTGTGCATCTGGCTTTAAGAAGGTACTGGGGAATCAAACCCAGGCTGTCAGGCTTTTCGAGCAAGTAGATCTAACTGCTGAGCCATCTCTCTAACCCTGTACTTTAATTTTTAATGTATTTTTTAAAGACAGGTTCTCACTATAACTCAGGCTAACCTGGAACTTACTCTGTAGGCCAGGTTTGCTTCAAACTCATAGTGATCCTCCTACCTCAGCCTTCCAAGAGTGTGAGCCTCTGGATTATAGGATGAGCCACCATACCCAACTCTTAAAGGTGTTTTTTTTTTTTAATTTTCTTTATTTTATTTATTCATTTTCAAGGAGAGAGAGAGAGAGAGAGAGAGAGAGAGAGAGAGAGAGAGAGAGAGAGAGAGAGAACATCAGGGCCACCACCTTGTGGTTCTGGCTTATGTGGGTCCTGGGGAACCGAACCCGGGGCCTTAGGCACTGGAGGCAAGTGCCCTAACCGCTGAGCCATCTCTCCAGCCCTAAAGGTGTTTTTTTAACTAGCTGAATTAATTAAGCCTTTCCTTTCTAATTGGTGCATTTTGTGTGTCTTGTGGAAATCTTCTTGTTCCTGAAATTATCACTTGCTCCCCACTCCCCTTGCTAAGTTGGAACGTGCTTGGACAAAACTCTACCACTCAGACCTCACTTGACTTAGTGTGTGTCATATTTGTCAGTCCTCTTCCTCCATAAAGTTTCATCTGCTCATATAAATGCAAGCGCTATTCTTTTATTATTTATCTTTATTCATTTTATTTATTTGCAAGTAGAGAGAGATAGAGAGAAGAGAGACAGAGAGAATGGGCGAGCTGCTGCAAACCAACTCCAGGTGCATGTGCCACTTTGTGCATCTGGGTACTGGGTATGTGGGTACTAGGGAGTCAAACTCGGGTCGTTAGGCTTTGTAGGTAAGTGCCTTAACCATTAAATCATCTTACTGGCCCGCAAGTACCGTTTTTATGTGCTAAATGTATAAATATGTGTTTTTAGTATTGTCTATGCTCCTTACTTGAGACGCTTACATCTAGCTGCCTTCTGAAATTCTCCACTTAAAATATTTAAAATATTTGCTACCCTGAAGTCACTTTTTGTCCTCTTAGTTGCTACTTAGATTAAATCATACTGTAAGCCAAAATACATGGTTGGATCTTTAACACGTTCCTTTTCTTCATCCAAATTGCCATTGTGTTCAGGTGAGCCCCCTTCTGAAATGCTTGTCAAATCCATTCACTCTTCTCTGTAGTTCTGCACTTACCATTCAGAGGCCAACCTAGTCTGGTGCAATAGCTTTCTAACTGGTTTTACTCCCCTTCCTTTTCTCTGGTCAGTCTTTCTGCTACAGAATTGTCTAAGACACTGATTACGTCACTTTCTTGCTTTTATGGCTTCTCATTACCTTCAGTATAACCCAAGATTATGCACATAACTTCTGCTGTTACTCTATAGGAATCTCATATTTTAGACTCACCATGCTACTTATTGCTTCCCCCCTCAAAGCTGTGTGGATTTATTGTGCTTTATGTTTATGTTGTTCTCTCTGCTTAGAATTGCCTTCCCTCCATCAATTCCCACGGGGAAAATTCTATTCATTTCACCACTATGCCCAGACAGAATTCTTTCCATCTCTGAGCCTCCACAGCACTTTTTCCATACCTTTACTGCAGAGTTTTACTGCATATTGCTTTATAGTTGTTTATGTATCTGTCTCTTACTGGATAATGAGGAGTTTAAAGACAGAAACTGTTTTACTTTTCTTTAGTGTCCATGATGGCCCAATACATGAAAATACTGAAAAATACTTGAATTAAATTTAAGAATTGTGCTAATCTTAGATGGGGGAAAGGAAATGTTTGTATAACTAAAAAGTTGTGAGCAGGAAAAATGTGGATGAAAGAGTACAATATATAGATACAAGATAGATTGCATAAAATTTGGGCTGGAGAGATAAGATAAGACACTTGCCTACAAAGTCTAATGACCTGGGTTTTCTCCCAGTACCCACAGAAAGCCAAATGCACAAAATGGCACATGCATCTGGAGTTTCTTTGCAGTGGCTAGAGGCCCTCGTATGTCCTTTCTTTCTCTCCTTGCAAATAAATAAATAAATATGTTAATATAAGATAGAATACATAAAATAATTCATTTTGAAAGGTAACTTGTTTCGAAAAGACTTAGAGTATATAGTATTAAACTAGTTTTTCAAAAAGAGATTCTCAAGTTAGGTATGGTGGTTCACACCTTTAGTCCCAGCACTTGGGAGGCAAAGGCATGAGGATTACCATGAGTTGGCAGACACCCTGAGACTACATAATGAATTCCAGGTCAGCCTGGGCTATGGCTAGACCCTACCTAGAAAAACAAAACAAAACAAACAAGAACGGATATTCTCAATACTGCTGAAGAAATTTGTGACTTTTTCCTAGGAACACATTAAGCATATACCATTCTTTTATAATATTGATTATTATATTTTGGTGGAACTTATTAACTTATAGTCTGGAAAATGCTAGAGAATCAAGTGTCTCTTAGGTTTAATCAGACCAGTGATAGATTATCAGTTAATTTTTTAGGCTCCTGTAAAAAGTAGAACTTCTGGTGACAAGAGTCCAAATGTTTACTTGAAGTTCATAAGCTCAAAATTGGGTTTGGCTAACAGTTTTTATGATTGCTTACTGGCCTGGCTTCAATTTCCCAGCACCCACATAACGTTGGATGCAAACTGCTACTTGCACCTGTGATCCCAATACACTACCACTATGAGAGGCAGACCCAACAGAATTTGAAGCTCTTAGGCCAGGTAGTCTGCATTCAGTTGCAATCTTGCAGCTCCTTTGCAGCAGCAAGAGAACTTGTCAGAAAGAATGTGGAGTAGACACCTTGAAGTTATTATCTGACCTCTACACATACATGGTGGCATGCACACCTATATACAAATGCATATACAAACACCTATAAGTAAATAAATTTAAAACATCACTTGAAAAAGTTTGTACTCTATGTCTCTAATAAATTATCATCTGATGATAAATTTATGGATTTTGAAATGAATCAAGCTACAATCATAAAAATAATATCTGGGTAAGCATGATTGATGAATACATTTGGTTATTATCTTCTGTTTTAAAAATAAGCTAAAATGAAAGTTAAGGAATGAAAAAATACATAAATCTATAAGCACCAACATATTTTTAAAGTATTTGTGTGCGTGTGTGTGTGTGTGTGTGTGTGTGTGTGTGTGTGTGTGTGTTAGGCAGGACCTCTTGCCAGTATCAACCAATGCTAGATGCTTGTGTCACTTTTTGTGTCCGGCTTACATGGGTGGCTTGGGAATTGAACCTGGGCTGGAAGGCTTGCAAGCAAGAGCCTTAAACTGTTAAGCCATTGTCCCAGCCTGCCAACATAGTTTGTGAAACTGGAATTTGGATGGATGAGTGGTAACTAATTTATTAAAAACCATCCTGTGAGGCTGCTTTCCACCCACCACGCTTGGCCATCCAGAGTAGAGAACATGAGCCATTGACAGCTCAGTCAAGAGCTAGAGCTCTGTCTCAGAATGAACTTGCTACATATGACTAGACCTTTGAGCTTGGGCATAACTCCATATGATAGATGAAGTATGCTGTGTGAAGCATATATTATCAATTTGATATATAATATATTTGATTTCAAAAGTAGAGTGACAGTGTCTGTTAGGGTTTGGCCCTCAAATATCCCCCACAGGCTCATGTTTTGAATGCTTGTTCTTCAGCTGGTGGTTCAGTTTTGGGAGACTCTGGAAGATTTGGGATGTGGGGCTACATGGAGAAAGCAGATTAGAAAGGGTGGTGTCATGGTTTGATCCAGGTGTCCCCCACAAACAAATGAATGTGTTCTGATAGATCGATCCTCAGCTGATGGCAATTCTGGAATTAGAACCTCATTAGAACTGTGTTGTCGGGGGCGGGCTTATGGGGCTATAAGCCAGCTCCCCCTTGCCAGTCTTTGGCACACCTTCCTGCCGCTCTTTGCAGTGCTGTGGCAGAGGTGATGTCCAGCCCTCTGCTCATGCCATCGTTTTCCCTGCCAGGATGGAGTCTCCCCTCGAGTCCCTAAGCCAAATAAACCCATTCCTCCACAAGCCGCTTTTGTTTGGGTTCTTTCTGCGCAACTAAAAAGCTGATTACAACAGGTGGCTTTCTGTTATTCTCTCTGCTTCCTATACCACAAACTCCCACCACTATGCCGTGAATGGCTCTCTCATGTCTTGCCCAACAGGGAGCCAAAATTAAGTCTTTCCCTCCTTAAGTTGTTTCTATCAGCTATTTTGGCCACGGTGATGTAAAAACCAACTAATCAGTGTTTAAGGAAGAATGTCCATTGCTTTGTTAATTCAAACAGGGTAACTGGAAATGTCATGCTTATGTTTTGTTTTATGGGGACGAGGTTGTTACCAAGGGCCTGAAGCATACTTGGCAAATGCACTCTACCACTGACCTACCTTCCGCCTAGATCTGTATTTTCCAGTGTAAGTGCCGCTAGCCACATGTGGATTTTAAATGTAAGCATGTTGGGGGGCAGGGTCGATTGTACCCAAGAATTTGTTTATCCTAAACTCTACCATGGAACTACACCAAAGCCCACATGTGACTTTTCCATGTTTGCAAAACTAATTTGAATTAAGTAATGTAATTAATGAAATAGTAAGATGTAAGTTTAAAATTCATATTGGATTTCAGACTATTCCCAGGTTCAATTCTCCAGCACCCATGTAAGCCAGATGTACAAAGTGGTGCATGCATCTGGAGTTTTTTGCAGTGGCTAAAGGGCCCTTGTGCACTCATACTCATTCTCTCTCTCTCTCTCTCTCTCTCTCTCTCTCTCTCTCTCTGTCTTTCTCTCTCTCTGTATCACTCTATTTACAAAGAAATAAAATATTTAAAAATTAAACTTAAAATGTGAATATATAATTATTTTATTTAACTGCTTGTAATATGACATTAAGTTAAATATATTTTAAAAAATTTATTGGTCAGTTTTTTCTAATATAGATTTTAGAAAAAAATAAGTGACATATGTTGATTCTATAATTTTCTTTTATTCAGCTTTGATTAGATACCTTCTCAGAGATGGCACATATGACTCCTTACACAGACTGTTTGGAAAGAAACAAGAAGGAAATCTAAATGGAGGCGTCGTTCTTACCCTGAATTACTTCTCAGTTGCACCCAAAGTACTGCAATATATACTTTTGGCAGATTCAAAACTAATGTTGTGAGTTGCAGTCTATTAATGGCATAAAAGACTTACCTGTGATGGTTAATCTCTTATCGTCAACTTGACAGGGTTTAGAATCACCATGAAAGCAAATCTCTTAGGGATTTTTCTAGATTAGGACCTTTCCTAACTGTGGGCAGTGTCTTTCCATGGGTTGAAATTCTGGACTGAATAGAAGGGAGAAAGCTGAGTTGGAGTGATAAAAGGGCTTTGTGAATCCTGACGACCTGGGTTTGATTCCCCAATACCCACATAAAGCCAGATACACAAAGTGGCCCATGCATCTGAAATTTGTTTGCAGTTGCAGTTTAGGATGTAAAAATCTTTGGGTTCTCTGGCATGCCCATTCTCTCTCTCTCTCTCTCTCTCTCTCTCTCTCTCTCTCTCTCTCTCTCTCTCTCACACACACACACACACACACAAATAAGTAATAGTTTACACATTTTTTCAAGGTAGGGTCTCCCTCTAGCCCAGGCTCACTTGGAATTCACTTTGTAGTCTCAGGGTAGCCTTGAACTCATGGCATTCTTCCTACTTCTGCCTTCAGAGTGCAGGGATTAGAGGCATGCACCAGCACGCCTGGCTTTAATATTTTAATATTTTAAAAAGGCCTGATGGATGGTCCATGCCTTTAATTCCAGCACTTGGAAGGCAGAGTAGGAGGATCGCTGTGAGTTTGGGGCCACCTTGAGACCCTACCTGGAAAAAAACAAACAAACAAACAAGCATTTAAAAGGAGAAAGCTAGCTGAACAGCATTGCTCTCTCTGCTTCTTTCCTACTGATGTGATGCTCGTTTTAATTATTGCTCCTACCAAGCTTTCCCCACCATGATGGACTCTACTCTCTGGAACTATAAGCCAAAGTAAGACCTTTCCTTTCTTCAGCTTCTTCTGGTTGGATATTTTGTCCCAGCATTACCTAAAGTTGTCAATAGAATTCTTGCTGAAATTTGTAATCTGTAATTTTGCTACCTGTTCACCATGGCTCTTTAACATAACTCTTCCCCTGAGTCTACACAACTTTCTTTCTGCCCATGATTACTGAATGACAAAAGAAGTCACACAGTTGAATCCACTGAGAATACCAGAGATTCATGGGAGCCAACGTCACAAAAGTTCTCAAACTTTTTTGCTCCCTTTTGTGTTTACCTAGACGTATTTTTGACCAAGACTTCATCGTGATTATTTGAAACCTTTTTCATTCTTCTCAAAGCTTCTCAAAGCTCATGCTATCTACAATAGAGGGGATCAGAGAAGAAAGCTACTGACTTTGAACTACTTTACCTTTAGTCTTCTTGTCTTTTCATTTTTTAAAATTTTGTATGGCCAAGTCATGAATTGGTACCATCATTCCCACCTCCCTGCCCCCATTCCACTGGGGACCCTCCTCAGTGGGGTTGCTATTACTGACCGTGGGGTTGTGGGTTATGAGCTGTGAGAGCAGCAGTCGGAGTCTCTGGATGGTCCCTCACTGCTTGTGAATCTTACAATCTTTCCACCCCCTCTTCCACAAATTTCCCCAAGTCTTGGTTGGTGTGTTTTAAGTCTATTTTAGTGTTGAGCTCTCAGAAGCATGTGAATTTCTGCTTTGGTGCATTTTGAGCATCCTCACTGTCCGTCACCATCACCCTGGTTGGTACAGGTTGTCAGGCTCGCCATGGAAGCTCATGCTCATTTTGCCAATACCTTTGTGGTTCAACCTGGGTCTTAGCTGATCTGTGATGGGTGGTTCATCTCCTGCTGGGGAACAAGCTATCATTTCTTGTCTTGTTGGAAGAATCGGATTGTCCAGGGGTTTTGCTGCCTTCTGAAAATAAAAAAAATTCTCCAATGGAGAGCAAGATCAGCATACTTTAAATGGAAGAAACATTGTAAATTTAGAGCAATTTTGATGGCCTGTAGCCTCTCTTTGGGCCCAAGATTTGTGGGAGCTTCTTGATGGAGTCCACATTCTTGGTCTCCATAGGATTCTGACTTGGTTCCCAGTTCCACCTATAGGTTCCTTACCACTGAGTGGATCTCTTAGCCCATCAGAGGTTGGGTGCTGTCATGGTTTGATCCAGGTGTCCCCCACAAACAATTGAATGTGTTCTGATAGATCAATCCTCAGCTGATGGCAGTTTGGGTTTTACAACCTTGATGAAGCTGTGTTGTCAGGGGCGGGCTTATGGGGTTATAAGCCAGCTTCTTCCCCTTGCCAGAGTTTGGCACACCTTCCTGCTGCTGTTTGCAGTGCTGTGGCAGAGGTGATGTCCAGCCCTCTGCTCATGCCATCATTTTCCCTGCCAGGATGGAGTCTCCCCTCGAGTCCGTAAGCCTAATAAACCCATTCCTCAACAAGCCACTTTTGCTTGGGTTCTTTCTGTGCAGCAACAAGAATGATGACCCCAACAGTTTTGATACCAGGACGTGGGGTCATCTGTTGCTGCTGGAACCCTGGTCTTGTGGCTTTGGTTTTCTGGAAGTGATCTACAGGAGGAATGTGGAAGGATTTGAACTCCCGGCCTAAGAGGTGCCTCGCAGTGTTGTGAGTACAGCGTGATGGTCAGAGTTAAAAGACCTGAATGTAATGAGAACTATGGACTGTGAGGTTTGGCTT
>PVHP010006579.1:0-31437 GCA_004024765.1 Zapus hudsonius
GGTATATTTAGAACCAAAGAGAGTAAAAATGTGAAATTGAAGGGGAAAATTCTAGAACAGAAAACAAAGATTTACTAGAAAAGCAAAATTCAAAGGGAACATCTAATTGCACATCTAGGAAAAAGAAAAGTAAATGGCTGCTAGCTGAAGTAGGGGAGAGTCTGAGAAGGGGGAACTCCTTTCCAACAAAGTGGTGTCAGGGAGCCATAACTGCTAGAAGCTGTGGCTGGGGACTGTCAGCTCTCTGCATCTGAGAAACCTCTTCTGTGATTAGAAGCTCTCAGAGAAAGCTCTGGACTTGGCCTCCTGCTCCTACTGCGGTAGGCTGCCCTCATTGCAAAGGTGGCAAGCAGAGCTGGGGTCTGGCCTGGGCTCACTGGCCTGTGAGCCATGCCGGTGTGTCAGAGGCGGTGTCCTGGGGGTCCATAACTACACGGTAGTCTTGCCCACCTGGCTACTACCTACCTGCTTGAATTCAGGGTGAGTGGAGGGTGAAGGGACAGCCACGTGGTGTCATGGTGGCTCCTACACTGCCCTTGGGTGACCCATGTGACCCAGGGTGGTCAGAGCCAGCACTGTGGCCTGTGCCACCCACTTCTGCCAAGTCCTTATAGCACTAGGGCTCTGAGCATAAAACAGGCCCCAGGTGTCCACTAGGAAGGAATAGACCTTGCAGGTACCCCAAGAGAAACATGGAGCATGAGGCTGAGAAGCTTCTGGAATCCAGGAAATAAATGGTCCTTAGTGAAAGTGAGAAGAGTCATGTACTGGGTGGTGACCTACTGCCCTTCTTTCGTGGCCAGTCCTTTCAGTTAGTGACAGTATCTCAGAACTGGTGACCCCTGATTCCATTGGCTTCTCCTCCAGGTACAAGGATTTTTTTTTTCTTTTCTTCATGATCCATGAAAGAAGTGAGGTCACACTTTACAGGGACTCCATGGGCTTCTCTAGTCCTGGGAATGTGGTCAAGGGTGGGTTTCTAAGGCTGGGAAGTAGCCATAGATTCCTCATAGCCTATCAAGCTTAGGGTGCGGACTCCCTGTCTCTGCTTCCTGGTTGGCCCCTACACCCCTCCATGTCTGAACACCCTGAGGTGTTCTGTGGCTCAGAATGAGGGTGCTTTCTTACACAGCCCATCCTCTGAATGCATCCTAGGAGGGATCCCGGAAGAGAAAACCCATGTTAGTGGGAACCACAGAGAAGTCTCCTGGAGTCTATTGTTGAATGTGCTCCTGTTAATTTGTGTAAGGTGTGAGAACATTGCCTTGTCCCGCTGAAGGGTGTGCTAGAGACCTGAGCTGTCTTTTCGACTTTTCTGCCATCAACTCTTTGAAACTCTTAGAAGTTTTGGGTAGCTGGGCAGATGGGCAGAGAAGGCTAAGAACAGCGATTCTCCTGTTAGTGACCAGCAGGAAGGAAAATACTGTCCCTGTTCCCTTCTCTGCGTACAGAGAATCTGATGGGAGTGGTTCCATGCCTGAGTTACGAGATATCTCCTGGACTGGGTAGAGGTCTCTTCCCTTGGGTAGTCCCAGCGGGGGGCTTCAGGAGCCTCCCTTCCTGGCAGGGGTCTTTGTGTCCACCTCCTCGCCTATCATCCTGGGATTCTTGGGTGATAGTGGCCTCCTGGTATAATGATTGATTGGTAATGGCTGTCCGTGCAAGCAGCTGGAGGGTGGGTTCTGGCAGCGGGAAGTATCTAGACAGAGTTAAAGGCTTGTGATATTCAGCCCTGCTGGAAACTGACAGATCAGCAATAGCCAGTGAGTTAATCCAGCATGTGGACATGATGAAGGGAGGAAGCTTCTGTAACAGCTAGTAACGGCTGGCTTGGGAGCTCCCAACAGTGGCATGGGTGGAGGCTGGCACACCCACGGAGGGCACAAACCCTGCACTGCCTCCCACACTTCACCCACTGTGGCTCCTCACCAGCATCCTCAGTAAACGTTTCCCTGAGTTCTATGAGGCACTTAGTAGGCTCAAAGAAGGGGTATGGGAACCCCAGTTTACTACCAGTAAAGAATAGGAAAGACAGCCTGCAGGTACCTAGTGCCGAGTCAGTGGTTGGCTTGGCTTAGAGGAGGGGCTCAGCAGCACTCAGTGTTGACTGGGAGAGTCATAGAACTGGGAAGGGAAATGGCCACTGCTTCTTGGGCTGGGGATGGAATGGTAGAGCTACAGACCAGTGCTGGGTCCTGGAGGACAGGAAGTCCGGCATAGCAGTGGTTACTGCTCAGCATCTGGGTATATAAATTTTTCTGGTCAGTGTCCTCACTACTGTAGAGCACAAAAGAGCTCTACCCCTCTCCAGCCCACTCCTTCCCACGTGAGGCAGTGGTCTTCCCAGCAACCTGTGTCTCCAACCCCCTCCCCACACACACCTGGGAGAGAGGGGATCCTGTGCATCACCCAGACCTCTGTGGGGGACTTGCAGTCATCAGTCTTCCAATGGCCACGGCCTCTGCTGTGGGGAAAGGGGACAAGGAAATGTGCCTCAAATGGCACTTGGCCAGTAATGTTGCCTAGCACATTGTCTGTCACCCGCGTGTCACCATCTTGCCACTGATAACCAGAAATGAGAAGCAGGGACGGAGCAGCCTGGCTGCCTCTCCGCCAGGTCTGTGCATGCCTGTGTGCACTTCGAGCCTTGGCCCTGGGTCAAGGACACCATGTCTCCTTCCTCTCAGAGCATGCACCTAGCAGAGTCAGGATGCCTGTGCCCACCCAGAATTGGGACGCATGGAAGTTCCCTCTCCAAATGGTAGGATTCCAGATCTTCATTAGCGATTCAGGATTTTAAAGCATCCCTCCTAACCCATGCTGCTTAGAGCTGGGCAGGCACCTCATCCTGTAATCCCAGTGTTTGGGAGACTGAGGCACGAGGATCCAGAGTTGGAGGCCAGTCTAGGCTACCTAGCAAAAACCCTGAATCAAAAGAAAACAGAACCCAGAACAAGTGGCCTAGTAGTCATTCAACTTTTGTCTTCCCCCATCATCGACCTTTCTGCTCCAACACACCCTCTTCAACTATAGTTGTGACCACACTCCAGGGCTCAAGTGTGGGCACCCTGCCTGGAATTGTGTGCTTCGGGGCCTGAAACTTAGTGAAGCCGAGAGAAAGTGGTGGTTGTGTCAGTGATGAAGATGAACTGAGTTGACAGGGTGCAGACCCAGCATTTAGACGAGGAATGCACCCACATATCTAGTCAATTTACCAAATCTAGTAAAAAGCTAGATTTTTTAAAACTGTTTCTTTCTCACTGAAGTCTTCCTCCATCCAAATTTAATGCTCCCCTGCGCCGGTGGAAGTGGTCATGTGGGTGATAAGGGAGGCTTTTGATGGAGATTTGCATTTTTTCCTAGGGGTTGTTTCAGCCCAGTTTGGTGATCTTTCGAGTGGGAATTAAGGAATTTGTGGCTTTTAATCACATGGTCTCACTGAGCATGTCTCTCCATTTTGAGTATTGGGGGTCCGTGATGACTGTCTGTGGGGTGCCAGGGCTCTGCAAGCTCCAGGGTGGGATTCTGACTACAGGAGACTCAAGCACCTGTCGCTGCTGCAAGCTTCTGGGTGGCCTCCAGGGGTACAGTCACTGCACCCTCTGTCCTCACCCCAGTGCCATGGGCCCCCAGAGGAGAAAGGGAGGAGAACCCTGGGCGAGTCCCCATGGGACCCTTGAGGATACAGTAGAATGTGAGTCCTGCAGCCGCTAGAAGCACAGGGAAGTGGCGGGAGTGTCCCAGAGCTGCAGGTGACAGACCCAGACACCAACACTGACACTGGGGGAGGGTGGGGGAGTCAGACTGAGGCAGAGGAGGCTGCAGATTCCCAGCTGGGAGCAAACCTGGGGCCGCTGGTCCTGTGTCCTGGGTCCTCAGCACTGGGCTCCGGACGGTGCCTGGGCTGAGCAAGGGTGGTCTTCCCATGTTCTACTGCTGTCTCCAGCTTCTTTCTTCAGGGTCCTAAACTTGGCATTGTAGAGGGAAGGGGAAAAAGAAGAGCTTAGACAAAATAAGAAAAGCAAAAATGGGGGAAATATTTTCCAAGAGTGTAAAAGTTATGTAAATGTAAAGAGGGGAATAAAAAATAACACAAGGATATTTTTTCATAAGTGTACTTTTTAAGCCAGTATAGGAAGTCATACTACGACTGAGTGTAGAGGGGAAGCAGGGAGGAAACACCGGTGTAGGGAAGAAACTAAGAAAAAGAAAAGTGCCTCACAATAGGAAAAACTCCATAAGCAACATTAGATGAATACACAGAGAATAATTAAAACATAAAAAATTAAATATAATAAAGTAAAAATCCTGCTACACATGGTGCCCACTTGCTCCCCAGAGACAGCTCTGACAGGGTTTCCTCAGTGGCCATCTTGCTGTCTGGCTCCTTCCTCAGGAGCCCTCACTGAGGCCCAGGCCTGTGTTAGGTCCTCAGACGTGGTCTGCAGGTGCTTCCCAATCTAACAATGCCCGGGGACAGAGCGAATGCTTGTAGTCTGGCTTCTGTTGCTGTTCCTCTGTTCACTGTAGGCCCCTTCTGCCAGACAGGCGTGAGTGCCAGATGGGCCCTAGCTAGCCCAGCGCTGGACCGGCCTTGGAGCCATCCACCCTCCTTGGCTCCCATGCCCTGCCCCCAGGTGATTCTGTGGCTCTCCCACCAGAACAGACTGTTATCTGCGTCTCACCTGATTGGAATTTAATGTTCTGGAAGTGAATGAGCTGTTTCACTCTGGAGGGGGAAGGAAGGAAGATTACTCATGCTGGCTCTGGAAGGTTCTTTTGAATCCAAAAATTCTTTACTTGGGAAGTAGAAGTAATTAAGTGTAGCACTAAGAGGCTGGTGATGTAGGCCTGTAATCCTGGTTACTTGGAAGGCTGAAATGGGAGGATTGTAAGTTCAAGGCCAGCCTGGGCTGCAGAGTGAGTTCAAGGCCAGCCTGGGCAACCTGGTGAGATCTTGTCTCAAAATAAAAAATCAAAAGAGGACTGGGGATATAGCTCAGTGGTAGCGCATCTGCCTAAAAGTTCTAGAATAAGGCATGGCTGGGCATCATTGATATTTCCTGTAACTGTAAAGTCTGGTTCCTGGGGACAAAGTCTAATCCTGAGTCCTCTGAAAACCAGATACAAACCAGCTTCAAAGAAAGCCAGTTTCTTTTTTTTTAAATATTTTATTTATTCATTTTCAAGCAGAGAGATAGAGAAGAGAGAGAGAGAGAGAGAGAGAGAGAGAGCGCACCAAGGCCTTGTAGGTCTGGCTTACATGGGTACTGGGGAATTGAACCAGGGGCCTTAGGCACTGGAGACAAGTGCCTTAACCACTGAGCAATCTCTCCAGCCCAAGAAAGCCAGTTTCTTTAAAGGGAGAGAAAGAGACAGACAGAGAGAGATCATCAATTTTAAAATTGTCTCTTCTTTCTTTTCATGGTCATTTTTGGGAAATCTGTCCCCTTCTCCCTCAGTTCGCTATGAGTCTGCTTGTCATAGCCTCTCTGCCTTCTTCTGAGCCTTCTTCCTCACCCTGACTCTCAGAATAACCATGGCAACAGGCATTTTCATGCTCATTCTATGCAGTTCAAGTGTTAAAACCCAGTGAAAAGCCCAGAATTGGTCACTCCAAGTCCACCAAAGGACTGGTCACCACCTCCCCAGCCCTTCCTGTCCCTCTGGACCTAACTCCATAGGACCTCATGGAAGTAGAATGGTGAGGTGTTTGGTTTTGAGACTGGTTTATTTCTCCGAGCATAATGTCCCATGCTTTCCCACAGCACATTGGGTGCAGAATCAGCTTCCTTACTAAGACTGAAGAGTATTCCTGTACATTTAAATCAATCAATTAATTATTTGGTTTTTGGAGGTAGGGTCTCCCTCTAGCCCAGGCTGACCTCGAACTCACAAGCAATCCTCCTACCTCTTCTTCCCTAGTGCTGGGATTAAAGCCATGTGCCACCATGCCTGGTTTCCTGCGCTTTTTGGGGTTTCTTTATTTGTTTTTTGGAGGACAGAATTTCACTTTGTAGCCTAGGCTAGCCTTGAACTTACTAGTTGAGACTGGCCTCAAATTTGCAGCGGCTCTCCTGCCTCAATCTCCCAAGCTCCTGGGATGACAAGTGTCCACCACACACAGCTTCCTACACCTTTTAAAGTTACTATTCACAGGTTCCTCTGTTCTCTCTTAGCTGAGAGGCTGCAGACAGTGTCAGGAAGTGCAAAGAGAGAAATCACTTCCCTGCTCCTCTGACAGCCTTCAGCCTCTCCATTGTGGTCTGGACCCCTCTCTCCAGCTTTCTCCTCTCAACACTGCTCTGCCTCTGCTAAATGTCACTCATTGCTAAAGGCAGTCATATGAGGCTTCTTAACCTGACTTTCCTCCAGGACAGGCCAGAGAAGCCATTGGGAGGAAACTAGAGGTCCATGTGAGAAGCCAAGTGCAAGGGCCAAATCGGGCATACAGGCTTAAAAGACTCTGGAGGCCCCGGAGCTGCATAGGGAGTGGAGACCCCCAGGCCTGGATGGCTGGGGAGGTGCTATTGGAGAGCTCGCCTGCCTTCCTGTAATTAATCCATCAACAGCCCCTCCCGCTTCTCTCCAACAGTGCTAGGTGAGGGCACACACTTCAGTGGTTGAGGGAAGACAGAAGACAGTGATGCAGGGATGTGCTTCCGGATTAACTCTGCCCCCAACCCGCCAGACCTCAGGCACTGATCCAGCCCGAGAACCACTCATCTCCACAGAAGGAACTTCCTTAAATAAGTGGTTCTTGGCCATTGTGTGAGAAGGCTTCAGATACTGGAGACATGATCACATGGCACTCGGGTCAGCTCTGGTGAGAGGGAGGGGACCCTGACACAGACTCAACCAAGGGAAGCATCACGGCCCTTTCACAATGTCCAGGCCTGAGCCTAGATGTCCTTCCACACAGACCCCAAACCTTCCCATAGCCCAGGGGGAACAGATGGACCAAGGGATCCATCTGTCTGTTCTGAGTCCTGCAGAGCCCGCATCTGGCCTAAGGAACCCATCCCCCATTGGAATTGCAGCAGGGTAGGGCTGTGCTTCTCAGGGGGCAGGGACTGGTGGCCCAGTGCCCAGGAGAACACCTGAGGATAGCCACCTGTTCCAGGTGGCCCAGATGTGAAGACAGGGCCTCCCTCGGGTGCCAATCCCAGGCTCTCAGTTTGCTTTCTTCTTTCCTAAACTAGTCAAGCTCAGTGTGACTCAGTTCTCTGCAGGCAGAAAGTCTGGGGTTTGAACTAGAGAGCCATGCAGTTGTGGGGCTGGCTGAGAGCGTGGTTGTGGGCAGAGGAGGCGGAAAGTGGGTCCACAGGGCTTCCCTCAGAGCTGCCAACGAGGAAGGACAGAGGGCCAAAGAGAACAGCCCAAGGAAAAGATGCTCTTCCGCCTCCCTGAGCTTGAGCCCAGGGCCTCAGTGTCTGGTGCTGGGGTCTGATTCCCATGTTTGAAGTTGGCAGAAGGGAAGAATGGGCACAGCAGAGTCCTGGGCAGAACTCAAGTGGTTTGAGGCTTTCTGTTCAGAATCGCAGCACAAATCTATCCATCAAGTCCATAGAGATGAGTTCTCCCATTGGTTCCGCTTGATTTCATTCGCCGCGTTCAAAATTACTGGAGTCGGCAGACATTGGCTTATCTGCAGAGTCAGACTAATGCAAAATATGCTTCAACTGCAAGACAGGGTGCCAAAGTATTTCCATGGCAGAGCCTGCAGTTTTTCCTTCAGCTGCAGACCCAGAGGGGAGCAGGCACGTGGCCAGCAAGGGTGGCCTGAGTGTGCTCTGTCCTCAAGTTGTAGAGGTTGGCCAGAGGTCTCCTTTGTGCTTCTAGAGACCTCATCCTCATGGTCATCAGGGGAGGAATGTGGAGAGTGGACCCGTGTCCCAATCCCACACAGTGGGAGATGGCTGGACTTCTGACACCCACCCATCCACAGAACTGCTGGGATGGGCACCTCCAAAGGGAGGAGCTTACCTGCAAAGGTACTTCCATCCCTTGTGGCCCAACAAACAGGAAGTGGAGACCCCAGAGGTGCCCAGAGGTGCTGTGGCCCCCACCTGGGTGCATGAGAAGTAGACTGGCTGGCTGGAGGTCCAGAGCACTGCTACATAGTCGCCTCCTTCTATGATGCAGAGATACTGCAGCTCAGGGTCCACAGAGGACCCACAGTGTGGGCCAGCCAGCCCCTAAAGCCAGTCCTAGAGGGCCCTTAGAGCCAGGGGATTCTGGCCTGCCCTCGCAGGTCACTTTCTGGGCATCAGTAACATGAATGTATAGCTGCCAATGTTCTGAGCATCGTGAGACACTCACCAGCTTGCTGACCTCCAGGCTTGAGAAAAGTGTCTGAGGAAGGTTGTTTCCCTCTGCTGGCTTTTGGGAGGGCTGAGGAATTCCTGCTTTGCAAAGCCTCTTATCTTCCCACAGTCCTGAGCCTCATACAAGTGTGACCTTGGGGGAGACAGGGTATATGGGTTATTGTCCCTATAAAAATGAGCCAGGCCATCAGCCTTGACCTAGCCTTTTAACAAAGTTGAAGTTATTGGAGGCAGAAAGTGACTCCATGCTTCCAGAGAGTTCCTAGAAGCTTGGAGAACCCCTTCCTTTGAAGTGAAGCTGTCAGCCGAGCTTTCCCACCAGCCTCCTCCCCCTCCCTGTTGGAAGGGTTGTATCAGCTTTTGTTAAATGAGACTTGGTGCTGGTGCTGGTCAATCCTGTGCTAACAATATCTGGTTAAAACATCTGCCAAAGGTCTGGAAAATCCCATGTAAGACAGCCATATCTTACAGGTCCCAGTGAAAATGGAGGGTGGATCCCACAGACACCTCCAAGAGAAGTCACAGGGAAGTCAAGTGAGCCAAGGCAGAGACCTTGGTGGCAGCAGGGGTGAGAGAGGCCCAGTACCTTGGCACTTCCTCTCCATCCCTTTGCTGCTCTGGAGCCTCACTGCTGTGGGCACTGCCCCCTTCTTTAAAAGCTGGGGATTTGCATTTTGCTTTGTCTAGGCTGGGAAGGGGGATCTTCCCCATCAGGGTCCAGTGCGTTGTTTGTTGAGCTTCATGGTCACTGACTGTAACCTTTCACATCTTAAGCTTTTTGCTTCGTCCTCTGTGAAAGGACTTTAGAATGCTCCTTAGCATGTAGAGGAAGGCCTTAGCAGGACCTGGTGTGGAATAACCACTCCCCAAAAGTGCTGGTTACTGTGTTTGGTCTCCGGTGCCCTTGGCTCTCCCTGGAGCTCATATACATGGGCCCGCTGCTCCTGTGAGTCACGAAAGTTCTTCTAAAAATCGCTCCTTCCCTCTCATCTCTCTCCTCCAGCTTGTTACAAGTCACTTGGAATTCTTCAGCTGGTCTGTGTGTGGGCATCAGTACCTGGCTACATGGAGCCCAAGGCCCTGCCCACTGATCCACCCCACTCCTCTGATGCTTCTCTCTTGGTGGCAGCCAGTGGAGTCTGTCTAGCATCCTCATTCCTAGTCTGCTTGGCAGATGGAGGAAAATGTCGTGTTAGCTCAAGGACTTCTCAGAGCAGCTCGCACAAGCTCGGAAATTAGCGAGAACCATGACCACCACTGACCGGGAGGTCTGGATTGTGCAGAGAACAAGCTCTTGTCTGTGATCAGCCTTGTTCAAGGCATCACTCTCAGGCTCTGAAACTGCTGCTCTGCCCAGCACAGATACACATCCACCTCACTGCTCTCTGGCTTTCTGCCCAGCCCCATTCTGGCCTCTAAGCTGCAGCAGCCTGGTCCACTGGCCCCTAGCCTGGCTGACCTCTCCCCTGAACTCAGTCCTCACCCACCCCCCAGAGCATTCTCCATGGTTGCCCTCCAGTTTACATCACTGGCCATGCGGAACCCAGCCCAGCTACCCCACCCCACCCCCCAGCCAGCCCTCTTGGCATCTGACCTCCTGGGCATTGCCAGCTGCACTTCACACCCAAAGCTTGTCCCTCAAAGGCCAGGGAGTGTGTGCTGTCTTTCCTCCCATGTGTCTCCACTGTGAAGCAGTCAAGAGGGGGTTAGAATAAAAACAAAGAAATTCAGCCTGAAGTCATTGGCTTATGTTGTTTTAAGACAGGAATTCATACAGTGAGTGTCAGTGAAGCGTTAGAATCCCCAAGCAGTCCTGCAGAGGCCTCCTGCTGTGACCCGCAGCCAGGGGATTCTGTTCTCATGATAGCTGACTGCCCAGGTCCCTAACGGAGCCTCAGCCCATGTAGATCATCTTTTCAGAGGCAACCTTCGAAACAAAACTGTAAACATTGTTGCAGTTTCTTGGTCACATACCTACAATTTGATTAGAAAAGTCTGACTAGGTTTTTGTGACCTTACCCTGAAGTTTTACTTACTTAGTGTAGATCACCAGGTGATCAATAGAACTATGAGGTCAAAATCATGTACCATAGACTTCACTAACGTAGACTTGACACTGCCTGACTCGGCTGAGGGGATGCTAGGGAGAGGCTTGAGGCTAGTCTGCAAAACTCACCCAGTTATTTTAAAGCATGTTTTTATTTAGCTGTTCTTTGACAAACTCATACATGCACACGTATATTATAATTATTATTTTATTCATTCCCCTCTGCCCTCTCTATCTGTCTCCCAATTTCTCCACTATTTCTTCTTCCCACCAATGGCCAGTGATGGACACACCTCTGAAGAGAATGATGCCTCCCCCAACAATCATTAGCTGCCACTAACTCCTCAGGGAGGGGTGGACCTCATGAGCCCCTCTGCCGTCAATGACGGTTGACCGGTCCTATCTTATGCTGGTCACCACAGCTCCATGGGTTCAGGAGCACGGTGGCCACATCTTGTCCAGAGGAGAGTCCACAGCACTCCTTCTCACCCTCCAGCTCTCACAGTCTTTCCTCCCCTCTTTCGTGATTCCCTGAGCCACGGAGGGATGAGATAGATGTCCCGTATGGACTGAGCACTCAGCAGTGCCCAGGTATTAGTCTAGGCATTACCAGGGGGTAGAAGGAGTTTCTGATCAAGGCTGAGAGCAGCATTAGTGTGTGAATATAAACTTTGTTTGACAATACAGTATCCAGATGTCCTTAACCTGCTTAGAAGGGCTTCTCCTCGTGTATTGCCGAAGCACTTGCTGGCAGGACAGTCACTGTGAGCAGCCAGTGCCGAGTGGTTGTTTAAATCAGTAAGACCGGGCTGGAGTGTGCTCAAGGGTAGAGTGCTTGCTTAGAACCCACCAGTGAGGGGCTGAGGTGTGCCTCTGAGGTACAGCTCTTGCCTAACTTACTCAAGACCCAGAGTTCCGTACCTAGGACTGCAAGAAAGTCATCTCTTCCCATTCAAAAAAAAATAGCTTAAAACTTTGTTCCTCCTTTCAGAATTCTCCAGTTGGAATGTTTTCTCATCCAATCTTTCCATAAATAAATTAGGGGAAATGTTCACTCTAGCTTCACCCTGAAGAAGCACCAACCCTTGGCGGTCAAGTTGGCCTTCCATGGAAGCAAACATGGTACACAGAGATTTGTCTTTATGTAGCATTTTGTTTCTCTTTCCATCCCTGCACCCTGGAAATGTGAGAGCAAAACCCTGGACTTTCAGAAGAAATGTGAGAGATGTTGGAGACTGATCAGCGTGTTTAATAAGATGATTGTATAATACCAAGAATGATAAGGACTTTTATTTTCTATTTGTTCATTTTTGGTGAAGGGGTCTCTAGAAATGAAACATCTCAGAACCAGATTGAACTTGAAGATCAACTAGTCCAAACTTCTCGTGGAGAGAGAGAGAGAGAGCCTTCGTGCAAGCACACAGCCAGAGCCTGGCAGAACTGAGAACCCAAGCCTGATCCGTGCTAGCCTGATAACTGCCCTCATGTAGTTGCTCCAATGAAAGAATTTTGAACATTAGATCCTCGGGATCTAATGTATGTGATTCACTGTTTTTACAGGCTTACTTTGGAAATGAAAACCAGAGCATTCCTCGTAGCCAAGACCCAGAGATCTTGGTCGACCAAATCTGTGTGACAAACTTCCCACTTGTGTGATGAAGTCTATTGAACCTAAGCTCTCCTTCTTTAGGAAAGTTTAGCACATGTTCATAACCCATAGCCAAATCGAGAAATAAGAAATGGCCAATCACAGAGTACAGGAGCAAATTAATGGAGAAGTTTGGACTAGTAAATAAATTACTTAATTTTTTAAATCCTTAAGGTATTTAAAGATAAGCTAAGTTTAAATTAATGTAAAACACCATCACAGCTATTCTTACCTTACATTCTCAGAGCATCTCTAAATATAAACTATAGCCCTACACTACTCTTGCGTTGAGTCAGCATTATCAGAGAAAGTGTAATATTTGGGTTTGGATTCCGTGAGGTTGGAAACAGGTCGAGTAGGAGTAGCCATTCCTCTTACAGATGAAGAAAAGGAGATAGAAAAGTTCTGTATTGCCTAAGAGATAGTGTTGGGACCCGACTCTCTTACTTGACCGGATTGTTCCAAGCATATTATCTGTGGTCCCCATAGCTCTGTGTGGAGTACTTTTGTGGGTACACCCACGTGGTATTTTCAATCAGCCCATGAAAGAGACAGAAGAATAAATGAGCTGAAGAAGTAAAGGATGTCATATCCATGATGAGGTTGAGAAATGTTTGCACTACAAGGTCCTGGTGGGAACAGGGAGCTGCCCAGTGAAGGATGTCATCCCATGGTCATTGAAAAGAGCTAGAAAAATACAGAATTATAAAGCCAGTTTAGCATCCTTTTAAATGGCCAAAGTAGATGTGATTGGTATAATATATAAATAATAGCTTTAAGTTGCCAAGTGAACACTACGTATTCTGTTTTCTGCTCTTAAAATTTGGACTTGCCGGACAGTTTTCTAATGAACTGTGTTGTCTGCAAAGCTTGACCATGGAAGATTTGAAGGCTTCCTACGGCCCCTTTAACTGAGAATGAATCTTGATTTTGTTTTTCAAGTAAGTCACTCTTATAGCTGCATGACTTCACCCCAAGCAGGCTAAATAAAGGAATTTTCAGCATTAGAACGGGCACTAAGCAGATAGCTGACGTGTCAGCGATTCGAAGGGGGTGAGGTGAGAGAACAACTATGGAAAGATACTGAGGCCCTGGACACTGTCCTTGGGTGGCTTGGTTGTGAAGGTGGGTGGCAGGTTGGAATGAGCTGGGAGGTGGGGACAAGGGTGGGAGGCCGTCCAGGGCCAGAGTCCTTCCCAGCCAGGGTGTCAGTCTGATTGGGACAAATCCTCTGAAGTCTATTGAACCACCCAGCTGCTTGTCTCCGGCCATCTGGGCAGCTCTGAGAAGAGCCTGAAGCCTCCCCAGGCCACTGTCTCTGGAGCCATTTGTGGTTCCAAGCCAAGTGCATAGCTTTCATTCCCCAAGTGTCCAGGAGGCGCCCCTCTGCTCAAGCAAGGCTTTTCATCCAGGGTCCTGGAGCCTTTCCCAATGGCACCTACACTCAAGATGACCTGGCTTTCTCCTTAGGAAGGACCTGCAGCTCGACACCTGCTGCTGAGAGCAGACAGCTCCCGTGGCGGTCACTAGCCAGAGCTTCCGCCAGCCCCTGGCAGGGCTGCCTGTTGACCTAGTTTGGCTGAAGTCTCTCTAAATAGCTTGGTGATCCAGCTGGGAGGCGGGCTAGGAACCCTCTCTACTGCATTCCTCTGGGTGTGTCTAGCATCTTCTGACCCCTGCCCGAAATCACTCCTTGTGAAATGCTGTTTAAATAAGCCCCGTGTGTTCAGATTCTCTTGGGGGTCAATCATGATTTTTTTTTAATTTTTAATTTTTTTTTTTTAGTTTCCCTGCAGCTTTTTTTGAAAAGGAAAATTTACTGACATTATTTTCTTCTAGAAAGACATCAATACTCTTTCCATCCTCCAAAGATGAGTTTTAAAAGTTCTTCCTAGGCTTAATGTATGGCAATAAAGCTGCGGGGTGAGGCCGGACCACAGCCAGGTGAAAATGCCGGCCTGTGGACTGGTGATACATGCGGCAGTGTCCCCTAGCATCCCCCCCCCCTTCAGAGATGCGTCCTCAGCAGTGACAGGAGCTCGGAAGAAGGCTACTCCTAAACTCTGTGATTATTTTCTCATCTCAGAAATTTTCATCTTGCTGAAAAGTATTGAAAAGACAGAGAGAAGTTCTCATGCTCCTGTTTGTTCACCGTGTAGGGATCAACTCCACAGCAGGACATAACCACCCAACAGTGGCCGTGCCCATGGCTGTCATGATCCCTTTAGATAGACTACGGTATTGATGAGGAAGTGCCAACAGATCCCATCAGACCTCAGTTCAAGTCGTTCACAAACACAAAGCAATTGGAAGGAAAAGAGAACACTCTAAAAACCCGTTCAAAACATACAACACAAGAATTCAGTGCCTTTTATTTACAACAATATCTGTTGCTCCAATTACTGATGAGACCAGGTGTATGCATGCATCTCTTGGTGATTTGGGTTGTTTTTGGTTTTTTGAGGTAGGGTTTCACTCTAGCCCAGGCTGACCTGGAATTCACTCTGTAGTCTCAGGGTGGCCTTGAACTCTTGGTGATCCTCCGACCTCTGCCTCCTGAATGCTGGGATTAAAGGTGTGTGCCACCACACCCGGCTTCTCTTGGTGATTTGGATATCTCCACTATGACCTGCCAGCTTGTTCCTACCCACGTCTCCATCACGCTGCCTTCATGCTGTTTGGGAGCTCTAGGTTTTGAACACACACTTTGTGTGGCCACGTGTGTTTCAAACACTTCCTTCTACTCCATATCTGGCCTTTTCTCTCCCTCATGATGTCCTTAGATCAACTAACTTCTCATTTTTTGTTGTTTTGTTTTTGTTTTTCAATGTACAGTCTCATTCTAGCCTAGGCTGACCTGGAATTCACTAACTCATGGCAATCCTCCTACCTCTGCCTCTTGAATGCTGGGATTAAAGGCATACACTAACATACCCATCTTAGCTCCTCAATTTAAAAAATATATATGTATATATTTTAGTTATTTGCAAGCAGAGAGAGAGAGAGAGAATTGGCAAGCCAGGGTCTCCAGCCACTGCAAATGAACTCCAGATGCATGCACCACTTTGTGCATCTGGGGAAAAGAACCCAGTCATTAGGCTCTTCAGGCAAGTGTCTTAACCCATCTCTCCAGCCCTAGCTCCTCAATTTTATTATAGCTTACCTTTTTAAAATCTTTTTTCAAATATATTTTTATTCATTTGCAAACAGAAAGAGACAGAGAGAATGGGTGTGTCAGGGCCTCCAGCCACTGCAAACGAACTCCAGATGCATGTACCACTTTGTGCATCTAGCTTTATGTGGGTACTGGGAAATCAAACCCAGGACATTAGGCTTTGCAGGCAAGCACTTAACTGGTTAGCCATCTCTCCAATCCCTTATAAATCTTTTCTTTTTTTTAATATGGTTACCACTTTTCCAAGTCACTCACCATCTGGAATTTTTACCATAGGCTCTGCTGCATTTTCTTTGTATGACGCGGTGAATCTGAAAATGATGATGATGCTTTGTGCTTCTTGGACTTTTCTCCTTTTTTCTTGCCTTCTACAAGAGCTGAGCAATATGACATCAGGATGTGCTTATCAAACCCTGGCATGTTCTGTGGGCTCCACTGGTAGGCTCGGAGTTTGGCTTCAGAGCTGAGGCTTTCTAGGAGCTCTTTACCTACCAGGTGACATGGGAAACAGTTTGACAAGCCTTCCCATCTCTCAATTGGGTCAGACATTCAAATGCAGAGAGACATGAGCTGGGGACAGAGTAATAGTGACGCAACACAAACGGATGTTTCACTGCTGCCATGACAAAAGCAGGACAGCCCCCTGCTCAGGGCACTTTCTTCTAGAGCACACTGTTCCTTCTTTCATCCACCTCAGTTTTAATATTGATTGACCTTCCCTAAAAAGCAAGTGCTGGTGGATAGCAGGCAAGAACTGGGCTCAGAAGAATATGACTTTATCTAGTGTTTAATGTTCACCTTTAATGGGAGAACTGCTTTCTCTGTTCATGTACGTTCTGAATTATATCTTGAATATATAATTCATTTTGTTATATTTGGAAAGGTGGCCAGGAAGTTCTTCCAGCATGTTCTGGTTTCTGAGTGATTGGCTTAGACTGTATTTCTGACATCAGCAGGTCTCTCAAGGGTGTGATGGCTTTGGGGAACAGTGGTGCTCACTGCCAAACTCAATTGGAGGTCTTCACCACTTAATCTCTCAGTGATGTTTCTAGAAACCCCAATTACAATGGCAGCTACATAAGTCACAGCTCCAAGCCAGTGAGGAGTGCAAGTAAGAGACATTTCAGCCTGCCGGGGCTTCTGGAACAGGTGGGTGGGTGAGTCTCATCACCCTATGGAATTATTCCCAAGTGTCACAGAGCACTCTGCTCTGTCAGTAGTCCTCTGACCTGTGCCCAGGGCAGGGCACAGCTGCCTGTGAAGCCCCTGGTGCAGTACTACAGATGTAGCTGGTGACCACTGCCCTGCCTCAGGGAACCCAGAAAGTGATATTTACCATTGTTGGTAAAATCTGAGCTGTTTCACCCTCTGTGTTCTCAGAAAGCACCAGGCCATTCTGCTTTCCCTTGATGTGCTGGATCCTCATGTCCATCCCACAGCCCGCTCTGCGCATCCAGGATGTGTTCAACGAAGCTTGGTTCTACTGAGCTTCCGTACCTGTTCCTGTGCCTACAGACTCTCTTGTCCAGCTCCCTTCACAGGAGTGGCTTGTTGTGGCACTTTTTTCCTTCTTAAACACTTTCTGATGCTTATGGCTGAGGTGACCCAAACCAAACAGCAAGCTCCTGAGCAGGGGGGAATGGCCACCCAACAGTACACAACCTTCCCCGAGGGGTCATGCCGTCCGTCGCCATGCTTCTCTGCGTGTGCTCATGTGCATGGTCTCCAGTCCCCTTCCCTGGAGCTCTCCAAAGTAGAAACAAGGCCTGCTGCTTGTGCCCTGACCTGTGCTGGCTCTGAGTTCCAGCTCCAACACACAGCCATGTGTGAACGTGCAGAGCACGGGAGTGGAGCTTGTGCAGTGTGTGACCTCACACTGCCTCAGCTTAGGACCTTTGGACCATAATTGTGACTTAAATGCAGTTAGCTTCTTTCTGTTAAATATGTCAAGAGGACTGATTGGAAGTTCTCAGCGTGACTTGGAGTTTGAAACGCTTCTTCTTCATCTTTTTTTTTTTTTTTTGCTAGTCAGTCACACCAGATATTGGCTGTATTTCATTAACCCTCTGTGCTTGTAGGAAGGTACTTGTGCTGAGGAGTCTGTTCCAAGCTTTCCCTTAGACCTACACAGGAGGGCTGGTCAGCTCATGGCTTCATTCACAGAGGGTTTCCACACACACCTTCACACCAAGGAGCAGTTCCCGTGGCCATCACAACAAATCTGCCAAAGTGAGAATATTTCTTGAGTCTGGTAGCTATGTGCCTCTCCCCACACACTCCATTTGTGAGTGTGCGTGTGTGCATGTGTGCGTGTGTGTGTATATGAAAGCACTCTTGCACGTACCTGCACTGTGTGTGTGTATCCATGCGTGTGTATGAAAGCACTCCTGCACATACCTGCACTGGGGGGGGGGGGTTGGCATCAGGCGTCCTCCTCAGTCTCCAGCCACCTTACGTTTTTAAGACAAATCTCCCACTGAACCCAGAGTCGCAGGTTTAGCAAGATTCACTGGCCAGTGCGCCCTGGGTTCTGCCGCTCTCTGCCTCCCCAGCTCTGGAAGGAGATGCTGCCACACCTGGCACCTTAAGTGGATGTTGGATCCTCACGTTGGCCACTGAGCCATCCTCCCGCCTCTGACTCCCTTTAGACAGTCACTGTTGAATGGTGAGCTCTCCCTTTCCCTCGTAACTGCTTACATCTGGGTGTGTTCCCAGACAGTTTGGAATTTTTTCTTTTTTAACTGACTTTTGTCCTCTAGGCCATTCTGAATGAGTTTCTCAACCACTCTGGTATTGATGCAGGGAATGAAGAGTTGAGCGTTTCCTCTTTTCCTGGAAAAGATTCTAATGTCTCTCTTTGACAATGTCTGATTGTACATCTCGAGCGTAGCTTGATCTTTCATGGACATGCAGGAAATATGACGACGCTACCCTCGGAGGGCTGAATAGAATGCTGCTATTCATAAAAGTAGATGAAGAAAAAATTAGCAAGTGAATATCAAACTGCAGTTCCACAAGCATGTTCTTATGGGGTCCCTAAAACGAAGTGCACTTTGGAGACTGGCGTGGGAGGCTGGCATGGCGGCTTCCTCGTCAGACCAGCTGATGCCAGCAGAGGCTGTTCTCCAGCCTTTGTTCCTGCTCCTGCCACAGCTGGACAGGTCAGCCTGATTGTACCCACAAAACACTACATCACCAAGAAGAGGGCGAAACACCCAGCTATTCCTTGTTTGGGGGAAGTTGAGGCCCTCTGTCTGCAACAGAGGTTTCCAGAGGAACACAGAAGGACCATGGGTAAGTGCTGCTATGGCCTTCGCATCCTGCCCGAGGAGCGCTTGGCCCTGAGGCTTCAGGTCTCTGCAGCAGTGCTGTCTAGAGTGGCCTTCTGCTCCTCCACAGCATTTTGGGGTAAGCCTCCACACCAGGCTCTGTTCCCTGGCAGCCCCCGTGTGCCTGCAGGGCACCCCAAACACAAGTTCCCAAGCACTGTCAGCCAGGAAGTGTCTGGTGGGCCAATGAGAAATGAGGGAGGAAATCGTGGAAGCCGTGTGTGTGTGTGCCTGTGTCCCACATGGTCCATGCAGGGGCCCCTCTGACACAGTGGCATGTGTGGTCCTGGCCCATCTGGCTCTGTGGTTCTGCAGTGGTGCGTTTTCAAAGCCACCAGGATTCTGCTAGTCTGCGGCCATGTGTGGAACCCCCTAGGCAGGTCCAGAAGACATTGTACCCCACCATCTGGAATGATAAAAGCAGGACTTCAAATAGGTCATCCTAACCAGAACAAGGCAATGAGTGCCCACAGCTGGTGGGGAGTGAAGCCCAGGGTTCAGGCAGGCCCCAAAATGGCAGTACTGCAGGTCCTGAGAAGCAGTGTGGGGCCGTGAGGCAGGGAGTGGAAGGGAAAGGGCAGAAGGAAAGGCATTGACAGCATTGGGAGAGGATACCTGGAATCTTCAAGGCCAGAAGCACTGAAAACATGAGCATTGCTGTCTCTTTTCCAGTGATCCCCAAACCCCAAATCAGCCCTTCTGCCTCAGAATGGAGGAGGATCACATACAGGAGTTCCTGTAGCGTGTTCGCTGTGTGCACCTGTGTTGTGTCCCCAACACTTTTTGAGAGCAGCATAGAAAATAGCAAACCCTTGTAGCTGTCACTTAAGAACACTGGGCTGGGGTGTAACTCAATATTAGAATACTTGCCTAGCACGCATAAGGCCCTGGATTCAATCTTCAGCACTAACCAAAAATAAATCAGTAAATCGTTGATATTTTATTGATGCTTTGGCAATTAAATGTTACCCATCCATGAAATGCTCAAAGTGTGTGGTTACTGTCCATGGTCAAGGACTTGGCAGGAAGCTGAGTAAACCAGTGATGAATCAGGTTTCTTGGCTTCCTGGGAGTCTCCCCAAACTCTTCTAAAACATAACCGTATGTCTACTGGTTGGAAGGTTTGTGTGGCCTGGAATGGCACCTTAAGCATGGCTACATCCTGGCAGGCCTTCAGAACAATTCCAGCAGAAAGCAGAGCCCTCCGGTGATTCTCCAGACAGTCTGGTGTAACTAGCTAGAAAGGCACAGAAGCTACGAAAGAAGCTCTTGAGGGGCCCTTTGTGTCCTGCGCTGTGGAGTTTCCACAAAGCCCCTCAGGCATGTGTGCATCTTCCAGCCAGCTCCAGATTTCCCCCGGCGGTGTGACCTCAGGGGCACCTCTGGGCTGGACTGCAGAGGACCCTGGCCTTTCCTGAATCTGCTGAGAGTCTGGTTATCTATGGAGGGAAGACCTCAACTAAGGGGGGGGAAGACACAGCAGGAGTGCATGTTCAGGTTTGGACGGCTACAGTATGTGAGGGAACTACAGATCCTCTAGTGGCTTCCTCCAGGGTGGAGCTTTAGTGAAAGGAAGTCGGGAGGCAGCCCATTGAGGGGAGCAGTACTGTCCCTCTCTGAGCCTCACAGCCATGAAAAGTGCATCCAAAACCACAATTGTGGCCAGATGGCCCTCAGCCAGAGGATGTGAAATCAGCTCTCTTCTCCCTTCTGCTTCTTCCACGCTCACTCACCCAAGGCTCTGCACCACTTGCTCCAGTGTACAGCTGTTGGTGGGAGGCTCTGTGCTGGGCTCCTATGTGACCCCACTCCAGAGACCATCAGCTTAGATGAGTGATCCATACCTGGCATGGAGAAGGAAATAGACATCCTCTTGGCATCTTAAAGCAGGCTCATCCAAAGGGTACAGATAAGCAAGCACAATTTAAGTTCAAACGTAAGGGTGGAGTCAGCCACCTCTCACCTGTGCTGATATCTGCTTGCCTCCTCAGCCTGTGGTGTTTGTTTGTTTGAGGCAGGGTCTCACTCTAGCCCAGGCTGACCTGGAACTGGATCTGTAGCCCCAGGCTGGCCTCTCAATGATCCTCCTACCTCAACTTCCCTAACTAGTGCTAAGATTAAAGACATGTACCACCAGGCCCAGCTCTGTTCAATTTTTGAATATATGTGGTTTAGCTAACTGGCTATCCTGCCTCTGATCCCTGAGGGCAAGGGCCTGCTTGTTTAGGTCTCAGGCTCTCAGCAAACTCTCCTGGAATTCTCTAGAAGACATTTAGAGGGATGCACTGGTGAGAAAGATGCAGTAACAAGCTTTCCAGCAAGAGTCTTAATATTTGAAGGGCCGGGGATGGAGCTCAGTGGTAGGGCATTCCCTCATATGCACAAGACCCTGGGTTCAAAGATCCCCACCCCCACCCCAAACTGCTGTGTCAGAGCTGATTCTCCTCCTCCCATCTGAAGGTGTTTGAACTTTATCGGTTTCCCCTTGCTCCCAGGTCTGCCACTGCCAGAGGGTGACATTTCCTGGCTTTTGTTGGACTGTGCCACAGACTGTTTTGAAAGGACAGGAACATAATAAAAACGGATGTGAGAGAAGGGCCAGATGACATCACTTCAAATATTTGAGGAAGTCCACTCTTTTGGATGTTTACAGTCTCAGCACGTTAGTTGTTTGTAATGTGATAAGAGCGCTTTTGATACATGCAGGGAATTACAAGCCCTGCTGCTCAGACAATATTCATGAATTTTTATCTTGGGCTCATAGCAATAAATAGAGGATGGGGTCTTGACTTAGGTCCCTAATGCCCCTGGCTTCTTGGTTGACCTTGAGACAGAGTTTAGCATGGCTGACCACTTAAATTGTACTCAAGCCAGGATTGTTTTTTTAAAACAAAGAAGAGACTAAGACATCTACTTTTTAGAGGAAAATCATCATGCAATTTTTTCCCCAAAATCTCACCCCAGGAAATCACAGACATGAAAATTAAGTTATTATCTTTCTAATATTAACTCCCTAAGCTATTTATAAATGCATATGAATTATACAAGGCTATTGGATAAAAATCTTGAAAATCTTATAATAATATCCCCACATCTTCATCAGCAGCAAGCTCCCTAGACAGTGGAAATGTTGCTGGCTCCGGGCTGTGGGCAGGGAAGAGCCTGGCCTCTCCCTTTGCATGGTGGAAATAAACAAAGATTAAGACATGAACAGGGAGTGTTTCCTGCCACAGCCAGGCCGCCCTAAGTGCTCTCCCTGAATCCTCTCCTGTCAACCTCTCAGTAGCCCCTCAAGGCATGATCTTGGATTCTAACTACTTTGTAGATGAGGAAATATATATAATTTATAATTATTTTTTATTTTTGCAAGGTGACTGAGCTAAATGCTGGCTCTGGAGCCTACATCCCCTCATCCCAAATATGGCCAGGTTCAGAGCAGCCCTCATGAACCTTGCAGTGAGGTGGGCCCCAGCCAGGTAGGATGGGATGGCAGAAGCTAGAGGCCCAGGATACCCCCACCTGCTCACAGTCATTCAAGATGAAGGGTGTGAGGACATTCACGTGCTGAGTCAGGCGAGTAGATGGAACAGTGCCTGAAACCTCATGGACCCAGTGCACACCCCTCAGGACACTCACACCTGAACACATGAGCATGCAAATTTGGAATAAGCCCCACCAATAACAATCCACCACCAAAACGTGGTGTAAGCCAGTCCACAGCCAATTCAGTGTGGTCCCCACGATATGGTCTCTGAGCAGGCATCCAACAAGAATTAAAATAAACTAGCCACTCACAGGGATGAAGAGGAAAGTAGTGTGCCCAGGTGGGCTGTCCTCACACCAACCGTGGTGTCTGCCCGCACTGCATGTCCGACTCTGCTGTGGTTCAGAGCAGACCACAGCCTTCCAGGGGAGAGTGTGAGGTCACAGCAAAGGAACCCCAAGTCACTGCTCATGTGTGAGGGCAGACACATGCACTTCTCAGCACTGCCAGGACGGATGACCTCACTCAGGAGACAGAGTAGAAATTCGAGTCCAGAAGTCATGCCAGCAGGTTTATTCCAAAGGCTGTGGTGTTGGAGTGGGGGTGCCATGGGCCCCGGGGTTCCTGTGACGTGGATGGTCAAGTCTGCAAAGCTGAGGCCATGCATACTGCAAGCAGAACCTGCCCAGGCAGGACCATGCTGTTGCTCACTTGCCAATGCAAACCAACAAGCTCTGTGCCTGGACCGGTCGGTCTCCAGCACGCAGAACAGAGATCTTATTGTCTTGTGAGACGCATCACTAGATCTCTGCCGTCCTGCTTTTCTCCGATCTTCCCCCAAATGTAGCCTGCGTGGAAGGCGGTTTGAACTAGGCTCTCCCACTAGGCATATTTCTCAGAGAAACAAAATAGCTTCAAGGACAGGTCCTCTTCACTTTTTACGAGCAGTGGTAAAGAAGCACTTCGGAGCTCTATGCCAACACTAACAACATACACATCTTTATTCCCAGCCAGGAAGTACCAAGAACTGACATGCCATATAAATAATTAGAATTTTATATCGGTGGGATGTGAGGTAATGCGTGCATTAAATGGTGTCTTGATAGACTCTCCCTTGCTGAACAGTACATGCACAAAATAGCTTATAAATATTTAAGAGCATTTATTCCGAATATGATATATGAAAATGCACTCATTTTAAATATATATTTTTTTTATTTGTTTATTTAAGAAAGAGGCCAGGTGTGGTGGCGCACGCCTTTCATCCCAGCACTCGGGAGGCAGAGGTAGGAGGATCACCATGAGTTCAAGGCCACCCTGAGACAACATAGTGAATTCCAGGTCAGCCTGGGCTAGAGTGAAACCCTACCTCAAACACCAAAAAAAGAAAGAAAGAAAGAAAGAAAGAAAGAAAGAAAGAAAGAAAGAAAGAAAGAAAGAAAGAAAGAAAGAAAGAAAGAAAGAGGGGGAGAGAGAGTATATGGGTGAGCCAGGGCCTCCAGACATATGCACTCCTTTATGTGTCTCGCTTTACGTGAGGACTAGGAAATTGAACCCAGGCTGTCAGGCTTTGTATGGAAGTACCTTAAACTGATCTCTCCAGCCCTGAATGTGAAGATATCATAGATACGGTCATCTGATGTTTTCAGCAGACGTCCCTCCCTTTAAAAGATGGGTTGGGATGATAGGTGAAGTTGATGTAAGTCTGACTTTCTTTTTCCCAGCACGAGTGGCTGTTCTGAGTGGGTCTCGACTGCACAGATATGGTGATGAAGTACAAAGAACATTCCAGGCTGAGGGAACAGTGTGTGCGTGTTCTTTGAGGCGGGAGCAATCTCAGAGGTGTTCGTGCTCCGTAAATTTAAAGTCCTTGGCATTCCGTAGCCGTGGGAAAATATGAAGTATTCAGTTAGAGCTGGAAGGGAAGGAGACTTTGAAAATGAAGGGATAGTGGATCCAAGAGGAAGGAATGGAAGGCAAGTGTTGGTCCTTTAGAGCAGCGAGGGTGGAGGGACCCGAGGAGGTAGAACACAGAGCATGCTGTATCTTGCGAGCAGTGCGTGATGGACAGTCCAGACTAACTGATCCATGCTGGAAGGACCCACTGGAATACATGGAAGGTGGGGGGGTGGGAGGTTGCTAAAGAAGGGCTTCCCCCAGAGCCAGTGAACCCATTCCCACTTCAGACCATCGATGCTTCATTTTCTTCTAAGTCAAAGCCTTGGGAGTTCCAGGCACAGTCATTCAAATCCACTCCCAGAGTCCAGTGGATACCACCCTGTTCAGATGAGAACGTGGCTATGGATTCACAAATATCCCCAAACTGCAATGAAAGAGAAATTTCCAGCTGTCTTAGCGTCTGGAACCGCAGCAGCTACAGCTAGCGTTAGGGGCGAGGACCACCATCGTAATGGAATGGATTTCAGAACGTCAGTAGGAATTAGGAAGGAACGGGCACCAGCACTCACTTATCAAGACATTAGATGACAGGAGAAAACTTAGGAATGCAGGCAGTTGGTACTTCAGACGTATGACCCCTTGTGCCTCCAGACAGCTTCTGGAGTCCCCTTTGGCTCCATGCCACCCAGCTGACCGCGCCCATGTGGTCACTGGTTTCTGCCTGCCTGACTCCTCCCCACAGCCTCGCCCTAGGTCCACTGGTTGGCCTTCCAAGCTCCTGGACAGGGTGACTCAAGTTGAGGCATCCATCTGGAGAGCTCCACCCAGCTCCTAATAAAGCTCAGCCTTGAGGTGATCTTGTGGCTGATTACAGAAGACACCATGAAGCCAGGGAGGGGTGCTTCTGGGCAGAGGGCAGGGGTGTGATGTCAATCACTCGGGCTGGACAAGGTTTCTAGAAAATCTATCAGTGAATCCTCACACCTGTGGGACAGTGAGTGTCCTCAGTTTGGGAGTCAGAAAGGTTAGGCCATTCTCCCCCAGATTCTCTTCCGCTGGTTTGCATCTCCTTCTTGCCCCCCCCCCCCCCCCCCCACCATTCAGCCTTGGCAGCCTCCACTCGGTACCTGCCTGCCATTCCTCATGCCGAAGTCCAACAGCGGAGTCAGCCTGCCATCTAGCCCCTAGTTAGCTGTCACAAGATTAGTGTTCAGGCAGCCTTCCCATCTGTCAGGTTCCTTCCCTCAGTGCCTCTCCGTAGCACTGCATAGTCCTATGTCGCCTTATCAAGAGCAAACCCTGCCTGTAAAGCACCATTCATGAGGAGTTGCCTCAGAAGACATGGACGGTGACCATCCTCCTAGCCCTCCTGTCTCTGCCTCCCAGCATTTGTATTCCTATGGTGCAGGTGAGGCACACGTGGTGACCAGGCAGGCAGAAGTACTGCTCCACCAGTGTGCACCTGAGCCAGTGCAGGTGAGCTCCCATGGGCGTGAAGACCACCATGATCCTGACTACTCTAGTTCACCGCCTTGCTGGCTCTCCTGTTCTAGAAAAAGCAGCTTTTCCCTCCTGGGACCTCCAGTCCATGAGGACACCCATCGCTCAGGGCTATCCATCCCCCAAATGAGTCTCCCTAGCCGGCAGTGGTATCAGGATGCTCTTGAGGGGCCGTTCTCGTTTTGGGTCCTTGAGATACGGCTAAACAAAAGAGTGAGTTGGCTGCACCTCCCAACTGCCTACCGGGGAGCAAGGTTTTGTTCTATGTGTGCCCCCAGAGATTTGTGTTTCCTTTCCATATACCTTGTCTTGCTAATACCATGTTGGAATTATTTCCTTAATTTCTAAAGCTGCATGTGCGGAAATTGCTTATACTTCCTGTTTTGATAAACTAATAGAATTTCACTGGGAAGCACATTCACAAGTTGGCTCTCCCCTTGGTCGGCCTCTAGATTAAAGGGCGATTTCTTAAAAGGCCAGCTTGACTGGACTTGTGACAAAAACAATGACTTGTATAGATTCTGCTGCCTTAAAAGATGAAAAAGAGTTACTTTTAACAATAAGACTTACCTTCTATGTCATTGAGAATGGGCTATTCAATACTCCTCTGCAGAGGAAGTTGGGGTTGGATGCTGGGGGCAATCCAGGGGTTAGCTATCTGTGAATTCCCTTCAGAAAACAGCTTTTTGGCTGGAGGTATATTGGCTTTAAAAGACTTCCTTGGACAAGAAGTTTCTGGAACATGTGGAGAACAAAATATTCTTTGTTTTAGGACAGATAGGTTTTGTTCTTAAATCTTCATATAAATTTGATTAATAGTCATTTTTCATGTGCAAGTTAAAAACAATAGCCTGATTTTCCCCTTTCATTCACATGTGCTGTGTCTATTTCAATGATGCATCTGCAGGAACCTGGGTGCATTTCACCCATGTGTGCACTTGCTAGAGAATTTGATGTCTTAAGGAGTGTAAATCCCCTGGGTGCTGGGGGACTGGGGAGTGGCTTAGCAGCTGCAGTTACTTGCTCTGAGTTTGATGCCCAGAGCCCATATAAAGCTGGACAAAGAGTGGTATGTGTGTCCCTAATCCCAATATTAGAAGTGGGAGGTGGGGCCTGGGCGACCCTGAAGGTCCAGGGCCAGCTAGACTGGCCTTCCCAGCAGCAAGATGCCTCAGACCCAGAGCAGTGAGAGCCAGGACCCCGAGGTTGGCCCCTTTCCTCCATATGAGCACTGTGCATGGGCCACGCACATACATATATACATTCATATACAAATAAATATGTAAAAATAAAAATATGTATTTTCAGTGTCCTAAATATAAGTACAAGCCTATCTCTAGAAGGAGTGACACTGAGTGTCTGTGTGACACTTTGAAAAGGACACACTCAGGACTGTGCACATCCTTTCCCAGGCAGGAAGGTATATCTTTCTCTCTGCCTGGTGGGACCTGGTTCCTGGTGAAGGCAACAAGATACTCCTCTCCTCGCTGCCATGGGATGCTGGGACAGGAGCCAGAGCCAGCATGCTGTGGGACCGGATGTGCCCCTAATCCTGCAGCTGCTACCACTGCTCTCTGCCCATCCCGAAGCATGCCATTTATAGAAGGCAGAGCCAGGGAGCCAGCAGCCCAAGCATGAGCCAGCTTCAGAGATCCTGAACTTCCCTTAGAAAACACAGAGTGAAACAACTCAACAGTCCAGACATTCGTCCATGGATGAGTGCCCTGAAGATAGCTGGACTCTCAGATTCTTCCAGAGTAATGGTATCAGGATCCAGAAAGACTCCCAGAAAAGAACTTCTGTAGAAAAAGCCAACTGAGAAGTGCACCCCACAACGCTGCGCTGAGGGCCATTAAGCCAATGTCTGTGACCTGCAGCCAAGTGGACTGTGGTCTGATTTTCCAGACAGTGTCTCCTAGGGCTTCGCCTTGGGACCTGCTGTAAAAGTCCAGGAGTCCAGGTGATTCCCAGCAGTGCCTGTCACCAGTTCAGGGAGGGATAAAACAGCAGACACACACACACACACACACACACACACACAGAGAGAGAGAGAGAGAGAGAGAGAGAGAGAGAGAGAGAGAGAGAGAGAGATTCCTGAAAGGATGTTTTTGAAAAAGGGAAAAGAACTAAACCTCATTTATCACAGTGATGGAAAGGCGAGCATCTGAGCCCAGGTGCTGAGAGCCTGTGAATGTCACAGGGAGAAGTCAGGGGTCATAGAAAGGCCATAGGGGACATTTTCTAGGATGGACAGGCCCAGAGTCCACTTGGCCATGGATCGTGCTGAGCCATGGAAGATCCCACCTTCCATCCGAGTTAAAGATCCAGTCAGTCAGAGGTGCTGATCCCCCTGGGCTTCCAGCAAAGCCTCTTTTCACCAGCCAGGCCTGCCCCCTGGCATGCGGCTCCGTGGAGCTCCACAGGCCTGTGTGGAAATGATGTGAGAACAGGCTTCTGACCTGGGATCTCTGTCCCTGTCTGCTCCGAGCCTCACTGCACACTTTGGGTAGCAGGGTCTTGGGGAAAGGCCAGTGATGGGTCAGGGAACTCTGGTGTTACAATCCTTGCTTCCACCCGAAGCCACCTCCAGACCCCTTCTGCTCTACCTCGGCCAACATATTGCCCACTGTTTTTCACTCCGTTTTCCCAGTGGCTTCAGCATTGCAGCTGTTGCAGGAATTACCCAGCCTTTGTCACTTCTGACACAGATTCCTGCACTTTCATCACTGAAGCTGCTTCCGACTTGGTCTCATGACCCTAAAATTAACATTATTGGAGTCCTACAGCCCAGCGTATGTCCAGAGCATGAGTGGACGTTCGTGCCCCCTTCCCTCAGGGTACCATACCTTTGCCAGCCACATACAGCCCTCTATCGTGCTCATGCCACAAATGGGGCTCAATGTTCAGAGTGATAGGCAACGGGATGGCTGGCTAGACGGAACCAGTGATGGTAGATGTTTGCTCATCTGCTGAATGAAGGAGTTGATGATGGACACCCCTCCCAGTCTCTCCTGAGTTTTGAAGTGAGTCCACAGTTTGCAGTGGTCGCATGTCAGCAGCTGAGAGGGATTTTGGTGGAGCCTGGGCAAGGATTACCTGAGGCCTGGGGACCGTCCTCGCCATGGACGGAAATCAAGTCCTGAGCCAGAGGTTGAGGAACACAGCAACGTTAAGACAACCTGAATCTCATAAGAATAGGCTTCAGACTCGCCCATTACCAAGCTGTTCTTGACGTAGGTCTTGCTCACCTAAGCCTGACCACTGGAGGAGCCTATACTGTTTTCTTATATTTTTGTTTAATTTCTATTTATTTGCAAGCAGAGAGAGAGAGAGAATGGGCACTCCAGCCACTGTAAACAAACTCTAGATGCATGTGCCTCTTGGTGCATCTGACTTTATGTGGATACTGGGGAATCAAACCCAGGTCGTTAGGCTTTCTCAGCAAGTGCCTTCATCACTGAGCCATCTCTCCAGCCCTTTTTCCCTCTTATATCAATAGCCTGATGGCCACCATGGTAGCCCTTGTGGAGTGAGCACATGGGAAGATCTGCGTGACTCTCTGACAACAGGCATCCAGCTCTCCCTGTGCCTTGGTCCTGACTCCCTCCTCCTCCTCAACAGATTTAAATGATGTGGGTTTAGGTATTCACTTGTTTACTAATCCCATCTTCTCTTCTGCTGTCACACACTGTGATGGCAGGGACATGTCTGATCATCTCCTGCTCTATGTCAGAGCCCAGCACAGTGCAAGGAAGGCTGGGAGTGAACATGTAGAAAGCATGGAGAGAGTGTTGTAAGGGTGTGAGCGACTGTGTGTGTGTGAGAGCATGAGTGTATATGCAAGGAGTGTGTGAATGTGTGTGTGAGGAGTGAATGTGTAACTGGGTGCTTGGCGAGCATGTAAAGAGAAAGGGTGATAACCTGGCACCACACCCCCTTGAGTCCTGTTGTTTGGAGCAGGAGTGTCTCCAGGTTCTCTCTGAGTCCCAGAGCCTTGAGAAAGGAGCAGCCTCAGTAGACATCAGGACGGAGGGCTCTCACATTCAGTAGACAGCAGGACAGAGGGCTCACACGGTCTTAGTAGGAAGAGATCCCATGACTTTTCTGCACTTTCAGTCTAGTTGCTGACCTTGGGCTTGGAGATGAAGGCCATTCAGTGAGCAGAGCTGACCCTGCTCAGCTGGATGAGCACGGCCTGGCACAGAGCAGTTGACAGTTCCCACACCTAAATGGTGTTATGAGAGACTCCTGCCCCAGGCACATCTGCTAGGCCCAGTGTGACCAAGGTGTGGGAATACTGCTGAACACAGCCGCTGCTCCCTGAACTTGGGCTTTAGATGAATTAGTGGAGGTTTAACTGTCTTTCTTTTAACCTGATGTTTTGTGCACAATGTTCTGAGGACATTGAAGGACCTCATGGGGGAAGCTTACTGGTAGGGAGGCAGAAATGAACATAAGCTCCAGGCCGGCTTCCACCACAGAGGTGCTGAGCAGGCTCCAGGAATGATTGCATGAGAGGAACTCAGCCATTTTTATTACGGTCATGACAAGATGTAAGTTTGTGGTTTGACCCTGAGTAGTGTTGAGCAGTGACAGCAGACATAGACTCAGAGCCTGAAGTGCAGAGCTGGTGTGAGCTGCTGGTTTTCCACTTGAGGGAATGCCCTACACAGTAGTTCCTCTACTGTCTTCATCCATAGCCCCAGGAAAGTACTCACACCTTGAGAATGTTCTAGAGCTCCATATCCTGTCAGGGGAATGCAGAGGCTTGGGTCAGAGACGTGTTCAATCTGTAAGAGCCTGTCTGGAGTACGCGCCCTGCCCCAGTAAGTCAATATTTCTGTTCGTCCTGGAGACCTGACATTCCACTGTGAGGCACTGAGGACTCTTGTAGATGCTGGAATTCCTAAGAGTCCCCTGAAGGACAGGCTGAGACACTGGTGTGGTGCACACACACGCAGGCATGGCTGGAAAGGCCATGGAGGAACTGGCCTAGTATCTAAGAGGCTGCCCTTATCTCAGGAGACAGGCGTCCCAGCCACTGACACATGGTTGGAAATGGGTTGTGATTGGGAGCTGCTCTAGTTAGCATGCACGGCCCACTCCAAAAGCAAGAAAGTGCCATCCAACCCTCAGCAAGCATGAAGAACGCCTTTCCATGACTAAATCCAGGTACTGTCCTTCCTTAGAGCCACCAGTCTGTTAGATCAATTGGAAACCACTGAAATCATTTCGACCATTGAATTATATCCAGGGATTTGGCAAGTGGTTGTAAAACTTAAAAAATAGCATGTGAAGTACCAGATGGAGAATGTAAGTATATGAATTTCCTCGAGACAAGGGAGCTCCTGCCCTTCCCAAACAACTAGGGTGAACTAGAGACAGCTAGTCATGTCCTGGTCACATATAATAAAGCACGAGTGTGATGGACCATACAGGTCTGAGCTCTGGTACTGGTAGGGATGTTTCCAGAAACCCACAGTCCAACGTGGAACTCTGTTGGAGAAATCTCATCTTGCAGCCCAAGGGCAGGCATATGAAGTCATGGAAGATTGACAAATACCTAGAATCCTGTTTTGAAAGCATACAGGAATTTTATATGTTTACTGTTATATGATGGAGCTCCAGCTGCCTCATTACCTCAGAAAGATGACCCAAGGAGGCAGAGGTAGGATCGCCATAAGACAACATAATGAATTCCAGGTCAGCCTGGGCTAGAGAGAGACCCTATCTCAGTGGGGAAAAAAAAAAAGATGACCGAAGAGAGCTTCGAAAGGCTCTCAGGGTACCTGTTTCTCTAATACATCTGAGGCTTTCAGAATTTTTAGAGTTCAATTGTAGCTGATGCATCAGGTACTAGATGAGAAAAAGAATTGTTATCATGTTATCATAAAAACTGTGGGGTTGTGGAGTGAGACCACTGGTAGAAATGGGCAGCCAGGGAAAGAGTGGATCAGCCATTGCAGTATTTGCCTGCAAAACCTAATGGCCCAGGTTCAATTCCCCAGCACCCACATAAAGCCAGATG